>CAKAOI010048410.1:74510-87004 GCA_916701655.1 Sebastiscus albofasciatus | reverse complement strand
GGCATGAGAGTGGTGTAATTGGCTGTTTCAGGCCCCTGTGCTCACCCTGGCGGTGCCGTCCTCTTTGAGGCTGATGATGTCCAAATCAAAGTCTCTCCTCAGGCCATCTGTCTTATTAAGAACAATGTGCCCTGTCAGTCCGTCCCACTGTGCCTACAGAGGAAAGACGCAGAGGGAGAGAGAAGTGGGAGATAGTCTCAAATGCCGTCTGAGTGCGGCGCCCTATTGAAGCTCTGCAGCAGGCTCCCAGGAGGAAAAGTGAAGGGGATGGAGGCAGAGAGATGAAGTCAGTGCTGACAGACGGCTGGAAGACATCAGGTAACGGACTGGAAGACATCTACAGGTTGTTTTTGTAGTACAATCTCAATATGCATGAAAGCGTATGTTCATGATAGCAATAATAACTACATTTAGATGCATATTCATACTATCTTTCCAGTAGGGATATTCAAATTGAGCTGGTATGCATGTTAGCATGCATGCATCTTGTACATAGTAATTACTAGTTTTTCCCTGTGGACAGTCACATCTGTACATTACAAGTCATCTACATCTGTGAATACACGCCTAAATGACTTCTCTAAATGTGCCTGTCTGTCTGTAGACCTGTTCATTTTGAGCATGTGATTTCATATCCTGCACAAAAGGGACTTGATTTTACATTATTGTTTCATGTAACACATATTTTCATTTTTTAGTTATTGTATGCTGATTATTTTCTTCTTTTGCTAAATACTGAGAGAGAGAGAGGAAGTGAGGTACACCTGAACATGTACTTAAAACATGAGCAGTGCCATGTTACACCACACCACTGCCAATTTATCCAAATTATTATGTGTTAAAATGCTAAAATTGAGGGTATTACACAGTTATGGATGTAGCACAAAGGCTATCAGGTTTTATTTCCTATGTGGAAATTGAGAAATTAAAAGAACAGTGTGTAACAATTATGGGGATCTATTGGCATAAATGGAATATAATATTAATAAGTGTGTTTTCTTTAGTGTATAATCACCTGAAAATATGAATCGTTGTGTTTTTCGTTTATATCAACATAGGGAGCGAGTCCTCTTCACAGAGTACGCTATGTTTCGATAATAGTAGCCCAAAACGGACAAACCAAGCATCATTAACTTTCCCTGCTTGGGCCGGAGGCGATAACGTTACTTGCTCCTGTTACCGCCTCTCTCTCTCTCTCTCTCTCTCTCTTTTGCTTTGCCACTCTCTTCCCACGTACACACACACACTCTAAGCACTCTACTCTTACAACAACTGGCTCTAGAGAGGGACATTTACCTATTCACGTCGGCTATGTAGTTCTACCGCCAGATCCTACACACTGCACCTTTAATAGATTTTTTCTCTGTGCCTCTCACAATTTTAGACAAGCTAGGAGTAAACAGAGTTCCTCATGACAGGAAATTAATATGTCTTCCTGCTTCATTTTCTTAGTGAAGAAATATGTCTTGCAGTAAAGACATTCTAAGGTTAAATAAGAAATATCAATGAAAAAATACTTTAAAAATGATCCGCAAAAACACATGAACTGAATCTGAGAAACAACTTTTTGTGCAGTTGTGGACATGAACGTGTCAACAAGAAGTCAACATTTAAAATCCATGATATTACCCTCTTTTCTGTCATGAAATGATGTGCATTGAATAACAAAAGCACATTTTAAACAGAGTTCAGTTCATTTTGTCCACAGAAACATGCTGCACTATTGTGCACTACAATAGCCAGAAGGGAGAGAGAAAACACACAGGTTATGGTGCCCAGGATTTAATTTCAAACCATTGAAATGAAAGCTGTGGCCTCATATTCTGCACTCTCTTGTCAGAAATGGTTTTTAATTGAGTGCTGTGTGAGACACATTACTGGTTCTTGCAATAAAAAAAGCTCTTATCTAGTGATGAATAGCACAGGAGGACAGATGCTTCAAAGGATGGGCAGTGGCAAACAAAACGAAAAGCTGATGAGGAGAGAGACACTGAGATGCAAAAAGGAGAGAGAGCGAGAGAGAGAGGAGGATGCGAGGCATGAAGAGGAAAATATGAGTGAGGGGATTGAATGAGAATAGCGGGCAACGGCCCTCTGCCGGATTTAAGATTTATCTTAAGAGAGATGAAAACACTCACGCATCAAAGGCCTCATTTCTGTCTGTAGGCATCCAGCCTGACAGTCAGGCCAAACCACATGCTTTCAACTTTTAAGTACATAAATACCGTATATTTTCATGTTGTGTACTTTGAGAAGCAAAGCATGGCCTATCAGAAGGGACCTATAAAGGATCGTATCACACATGAAATGATCTGACATCCACTTTTGGCGTGTTTCATGCTTGCAACAGAGGCATTACGTGGGAAATTTGAAGGATCTTGTGCTCACGAAGCCCTTTCAAAACACTGAAACACATTTAAAATGCATGGCGGTCAAGCTAAAAAGCAACAGGGGTTTCTTAAGTCATGCTGCTGATGTAACAGGTTTTCTAGGTCTCTGTGATCCGAGGCCTTATCTGACACCGACCTCTTTGAAGAGGTTCATGAAGCGCGGTCCGAAGCGCCAGGGTTTGTGGCGGTGACACTGCAGGGAGCTGACGGTCATCTGAGTGGCTCGCTGCGACGCAACGGCAACCATGAACACTGCATCATACATCAAGGCTGCGTCTGTCTGCGGAGGAGGCAGAGAGAGGAATATGTGTTTTCTCACGCTGCACTTAAAAGCCCATGTGCAGTACACAACTAAATATCTGAAAAGATGAATTACAGTAAAAAAAAAAAAAACGAGAGAGCATGACTTGAAGATGAAAATTTACTCCAGGCAAATTAGAGAAGTAAACAGGAATAAATGGAATAAATATAACTGAGGATTACAGCTCTAACATTTTTATCATGCTGAAAGACAACTCCTGCAAAGAGTTACAGGTTAGCAGGTGTTTGCAAATGTGCACGCAGCATACAAATGTGCATCATTGGCTTTCAGCAGAGCAGGTGATTGCATTGTTAGTATCCTGAAAACAAGAGTATGGAGCTTACAGTCATGATTCCGTCCATCAGGCCACTCTCTTGTTTGGGACCCTGCAGTCTTTCCATGGCCCACTTGTCCATGGTGGCGGCTACCCACGGGTCATCAACATTCAGCAGTCTGAAGCCCGTCATGTTGACCCCGCTGTAGCGGTACGGCTCCAAATCCAAGGCAAACAAATCCTGCAAGGGAGAGAGGAGCCAGAGGGAAAGAAGGATGTGTTGTGTTTATGTGTGTGCGATGGAGAGCAAAAAGGATAGACTTAAGCTCTAGTTCAAGGGTGTAACCCTGTCAGCCTTTTACTGGGAATTGGTGAGCCGCAGCAACATTTTTTTCAACATTGTACTTTATGTGAAAGTCTGTTAATTGTGCTTTTATGTGTGAAACTTTTATGCTGCTGTCTTGGCCAGGACTCCTTCGGAAAAGAAGAGATTTTAAATCTAAATGGGACTATCCTGGAAGAATAAAGGTTAAATAAATAAAATAAACTTTCCCAGTGAATTTACAAAGCCAGTTCAAGGCCAAATTACCACACAAAAAAGATGAGCTTGGTTTTACTTTGTCTACCATAAAACAACTTTATTAGTATAGTTTTCTAACTCACCAAAGTCGTGAAGAAGAAATGGTAGTACTCGGTCATCATTCCCATTGATGAGAGCTGCAAAGTGACAAGAAGAAATAAAGTAATAAAAGAAAAACGCCAGGCCATGTTGCTTATTTCAAATATGAGTTCTCCAATGCTGCAACTAAGTGTCACATCTTCAATAAAAAAAAGTAATTTGGCTGGTCATTTTATCTTTTGCTTGGTGCATTAAATATGTTACTAATTTATTTGTTTAGGTTATTTTCAATGGAGTCTAGTGGCTTTGGCGAGAGCTCAGATGGATACAACGGCTTCAGTTCCTATCAGAAAAGACTGTCTGATGGCAAGGCAAAGCAGTGAAAATATTCTAAATATAGCGTACACTTAAACTGATACTGATTTGTTTAGGTGAGCATGTATTTTAGGTGGCAAAAATATGTTTTGCTGTGAGCCACATCCACAGCGGTACATTACTTTGGTTCCATGCCGGTACTCCTGTCGGTTTCTCCAAACTGGGGGCGTGCCTACCATCATCTACTGTAGGTAATGCAAAGACTATGGAGTACCTCACTTTTGTTCTCTGACATTGTTAATAATTGGCAATATAGATAAAAACAACATGAACGAAGATTTGAAAGTAGAAATATGTGCTAAGTATTAGGACAACAGAACTGGATACTAGATTTTTCACTGTTCGGTCCATCAGGCATGTTGGAACAGATGCACACACAAATATGTCTGTCAGCATGTCTGTTAATTTCATAAATCATCAGCTAGCAAACTTTGCCATCTGTGTTAAATTGGCTAAATAGTAACAAATCCATGTGAGGGGGAAATTAGTGTTAAACCATTTAAAATTCTGACTATGATAAGGGAAGTACTATTTTCATCCTTTTCATTATCATATCCTTTAATGGATATAATCATTCAAATGTACGCCTTAGTAAACAAAGTAATAAGATGTTGCCCACAAAGGACACATAAATGTGCTGTAAAATCTGTAGAACAAACTAATGTAAAGACATTTATACAAACCTGCTTAAGGAGCTCCGCAGCCATGCGATAGGAGCAGTCAAAGAGAATAAAAAACTCCTTGTCTTTCTTTAGTTCTTTAAGCAGCGGTCGGGCGTCTTGGTTCCCCGGGGTCAGCTGGCGGATCTTGATCTTTAAGTTGTACTTTGCCGGAGCTTTGATCAACTCCTGCATCCGCATCAGACCTACAAAAAATAGCAAAATAGACGTTTCATTTATCCCCCTCTTAAACGTTTGTTTTCCCTACTCCACTGCAGGAAGGTCATAGGTCAGGGTCAAGGACACTTGCATGTTGTCATGGGAACTTGGACCCCTATCCTTCAATTGAGGGATGTGATCCCTTTTCACTGTATCACACTGTTGCCCAACGTCTTGCTTAACGTCTTATATCTTCTTCTCAGATCCTTCTCCTTTCTTTTCAAACACTTCAAAGGCAAACACACACCTGTGTTCTATAGTCTGTGCACACACCCCACATTCCTGTATCTTGTGTGTGTGTGTGCGTGTGTGTGTGTGTGTGTGTGTGTGTGTGTGAACAGCAGAGTGTAATTACGCAGATGTGTGTCCGTGTGACATTTCAGGAAAATGAATTTCTGATCGAAAATAAAAAGGTAAAAAAAAAAAAATCTATAAACTATGACATTTCAACAGCGGCAGTTCATATTCTCTGGGTCGTGGGCAGGGACTGACTCTATATTAGACAACGCTGGATTTGAGGCCATCGGTGTTGTGGTTTGGCTCTCTGTAGCATGAAGGCAGAGGGCAGCAGTACTGGCAGCTGTTTGATATGAGGTACTGGTGCCCTGTCACAGATTGAGTTCACTAGCCAGCACGAGGAAGGTGACCACGGCAGACGGTGGAATTGCATTTTGTGAGTAATTATAACCTTGACATATGAATATAGTGTTAGGTCCAGAAAACACAAGCCAGTGCTTTTGACCTCTTTTCCCACACCATTCTTCCCTTCAAATGTCACACAATGTTATAGTTGATATCCAGTAATGCAGTGAGAAATAAAATCATTAGCAAAATGCAGTATTCAGTCACTTATTATCGACTAGTCGACTAATCGGTTGTTTTGGTCTTAGTTGACTAAGATTTCTTTAGTCGGTTAGTAATTTTTTATGTTTTTTCATGCTGAATGACTTATTTCCAAGAGACTTTTGAGCACATCTGTGGTAAACACAAGATTTAAAGTGGTGCTTTTGTGTGATTCTTTGTGGAGAAACTCAGTTTTACAGATCCGTCAATTAAATCAACTAATCAATTAGTCGACAAAGAATTTCTTTGGTCGAAGACAGCCCTAGATTTGTGATTAAGTTGCTATTGTGTTTTCTTACAATATTACAGATGAAGCGACAGATTTCTGAGCTGAATTGTTCTGTTATATCGGAGTGAAATGAGCTCTGAATCTACCTGATTCATCATCAAATCTCTTGTATGGAATATTTTCTGAAAGCAAAAAGAGTTCAATACATTTGGTCAAAATCATTTTGTCAGATTTATATCACCCAACTCCATCCTGCTGATACTTTGCTTCTGCAAATTCCCTTTCATTTCCATATAAAAGGCTGAATAAATCAGGTGCCTTCACCTTCCATTACATCCTTTTTCATGCATGGCAGAATATAATGATTTCTTGAAGTATATCTCTGAATCATTTTTGAAAGTTAAAATCCGACAGATAAAAACGATGGTTCCCTACCCGTGCTGTCCTCATAGACCACCGTCAGCTTTCGCCATTTGAAGAAAGTGACCACATCCAGGATGGCCCTGGCGATGGCAGTGTACTCGGGATACAAGTTGATGAAGAAGGTGTCTTTGTTGTCCACTGACGGGTGTTTCCAGCGGGTCTGAATGTGAGGGACCTCCAGAGCGTTGCAGATGGACTGAACAGCGCTGACGGAGGAGCTGTGAGAAGGACCGAACACTGCGACCACCCCGAGAGCGAGCTGGTCACACACTGGTGGTAGAAAACAACACAAAGCCACATGGTTGTTGTTACAAGTTATTGAGATTGTTTCACAACCAAAGTCCATTGCAAACCAGGTTCACTTTCTATGGAAACAAGTAAGAAGCTATTTGTATAATTTACAATAGCATGGGTTTTTAAAGGGAACTGAACTAGCCTTTATTTCCTTCTTACCCAAAGTGAGACAACTCAGTTCATGTGATCAGCAGTCGCTCTAATACACGTTTTCCAATGGTAAGGGTTTTATATTTTGTTTATGGAATTAGAAACAAAATAAATACACAAATCCGTCCATAGCCGGGTTTCCACCAAAAGTTCCAGGATTTTTTAGTCCCTGGAACTTCTTTTCCAGGAATTAAAAAGTTTCCTTCAGCCCACTGTTGTCTGCGTTTCCATAGCGGTCTAAAGAACAACGAAGATTAGGCAAATTAGTCCGCCGACGTATAAAAAAGCAACATGACATGGGACAAGGGCTGCTGGTGGTCACAGCGGTAAACACACTCTGCAGCCTGTAGTTCAGTGAGCCCGTCTGTTTCATCTAAAGAAGACATTAGGTTTTTATCTCACTGCGATGATATTTACTGCTGCACAGTATTCACTGATACATGTTGGATGCAATGAATGAAAAGCAGCTCAGGAAAATGAAACTAAGAGTGTCTGTCTCCACAGTAAATCATCGGTAGAGTGTTTGAGGGTTATTTATTTGTGCTTCAGAACGTTAATGCCGTGAAACATCGGAAAATAACTATTATATCTGTCATTCACAGCCTGTCTACTCTAACATTACCGCTCACCTTTGCGATCTCGCTCTCTTTTTCTCTCTGTTTGTTTTTAATTGCATCGGGAAGCCGACAACAGAGCCTATAGGCTCTGCTTTCAATGTTCTCAAACAAAGAAACATGTTCTCCCCTCGTCCTAAAATGGTCCTAAATCGATACTAGAGTAGTTCCTTGTTTATGAGTGAGGTAGTATACGAGTTGAAGCCGTTGAAGCAGCGACACTGTGTGTGTTTTACCAATCAGCGATGGTCATCACTGCAAATTCCCCCCCTAAGTTGCGCTACTTTCAGAAAGTATTACCCCCCGACCTGGGCCTTTTGGGAGGGTAAAAAAGCTCCAGAAAATGTCCCGGAGCGTAATTTAGACCCTGGTACCTGAGGTCGAAACAAAAAGGTTCCTTATGGGGGAAAGTTCCTGCAATGGAAACGGGGCTCGTGTTTGGAGAACTTAAAAGGCGTATTTCACTTTGAGAGATGCTATTGATCCCCTATATCCAGCAATTAAGATAAGCTATTATCTATGCTAATCTTATTGATTCCACATACCTACAAACTGCATGCAGAGACACTAAAATGGAAAAAAAAATGAATTTGTCCCACTCTGGATAAGAAGGGAAAATAGTAAAATAACCATTAAACCAAAGTATCCCTTTACTACTCTGTAAGTTCACATTTGTCATCACTAACAGCAATAACAGATAAGCTCTAAAGCTTAACATAATCATTTCCTACCTCTCCTGGAAGCCTCAAAGCCATCGAAGAGGTTGATCCTCTGAATGTCGTAGGTGAGCGTGGTGTTGGGCATCAGGGTCTTGTTGCGGTTTATGTTATTTACAGCAAACTTGAAAGCCAGCTCATCCATACTCACTAACTCGCTCTCCCTGGTCTCAAAAATACCACCTGCACACAGAGATGGAGAACAAAGACAGAGACACTGTCAGTGCAACGGTCTCTGTGATAACAGAGATTAAGTTGATGGATTCTGTGCTCCTGTGTGGGTTGAGAAATTCTGCCTTCTACCTTTGGTTAAATGAAAGCCTTTCACAACCCACCACACAAACGTGACAAAGCGAGACGAAACAAAAGCAGAAAACTTATAGAACTTTTCTAAAGAACATAGGGAGATTCACAAGTCAACAAAAAAGAACCAGCTTTGAGAACCCTCTACCCCGAACTTTTGAACAAGAAGCTCCTCCTACAGACAAACCAAATTAGCCCATAATCAATTAAGAAAATTAACATTTCTAAGTAAAAAACAACAAATTTTACAATTTCTAAATCATTATTCTAACTGTCCTAACACAGAAATACCAACAATATAGTACTTAAAAAGACTATTTTCTGAAACAATGAAAACCTCCCAATTGTACTCTTCTCAAAATGGTTCAGTCTCCTCCCCTTTATAGTAATAAAGCCCATTGGCAGTTTGGACTCATAACCAGCAGGTAATATGGATGAGAGTTCATGCAACAAACAATTGAAGTTACATATGAATGAGTGAAAGATGACAGTATGTATACTGAAATGACCAGAAATTACTTAAGTTAGCAGGTTACCCCCATGTGCTTATTATCCTAACATAACTCACAGAGTTAGTGGGTTAGCACCGTGACGATCATGAACGTACACAGTTAGTAAACAGGCAGCTGTACTTTTAATAGAGGTATGCTAATCTGGATATTGAAAATTCATTATGACAGTAGGCTTGCCACGGTAGTCGGTGTTACCGGTGTTACACGGTGTTCAGGCATACACCGATTACGTTACTTGCCCACCGCCACTATAGTCGCTTTGCTTTTTTTTATATAAGTAAAACAAATTTAGTTCATAGCTGCGTAGCAGCGTTGTGTTATCAATACATAGTTGGAAGACAGACGCTACAAACTGAAAGCGAAAGTGTCAGTACAGAGTAGCAGGAGTCAGATTTCACTCACACGGGACGAGAGAGAGTTGACCGACAAAATGATGGCGGAGAATTTGGTGTCAAAGTGAAAAAGCACCTATTCTGCAATATTTCGGATATAAAACCTATGTTATAAGGGAACCATAAACGTTTATGAAGCAATCAGCTTGCGGAGGACGGAGCGGTCACAATGCACAGCGCAGCGAAAGCTCGACCGGAGAGGTCAGACACACGTGAATGAGTGGGACATAAAAGTGTGATGTTTCAGTAGATAAAGTAACACAGGAACAAATAGAAGTTAAATAGAGTAAAACAATGTGTGTTAAAAGGCAGATGGATACCAGAAATGAAGAGCGTTGTAAACATTTCTGAGAGCTACTGCATGAATGTTTGTAACATGGAAACTGTCTTCATTTGTGAAATTTGGTAATCATGTCCCCCAATTATTGGACGTCTGATTCCAATCAACAAGTTGTTGTTAAATCAAGGCAGGTTCAAAACAGGGCACACAAAAACAACTTGTACTGATGAATTTGCTCTTATTTGATCAAATACAGAAACACAGGAACCTCAGTGACCTTTTGAAAGAACTGAGTTAATTTATTTGATAATATAGGAACCACTTACTAATAAAGCACCCTTTTTAAAAGGTCTATAAGTAGTAACTAATGCCTTTATTAATGGTTATGAATTTATGCTTTATAGATCCGTTATAAGTCATTAATAGGAAGGAACACATTTTGGTTTTTCACAAGCTGGCGAACCAAAAGTTAGCAAAGAAAGTGTTGTTGAACATTAATAAAGACAGTTACAGCTTATAAACCCTTTATAAAGGGTGCGCTGTTAGAAAGTAGTAGTAGAAACATAGTTTTCATCCAATTCGCAGAAGCCAGACATGGAAAGGATACACAAAAACAGATGTATAAGTCTACAGTAAGCCAGACGAAGGTGTGCAAAATTCACATTTTTTACAAGGTAGCACACAAATTACACCAAATGCAGTCTGATTTAATGGAGGGTCATTTCAAATAGTAATTTTTATTCAAACCAAATCTCCCAGCCATAAACAAATCCAAAAATACATTATGTCCACAATAAAAAATTATATTTGTAGTTTGAATGCCTCCGGCTTCAATATTCTACGAGCAGAGAATTAAATTGGAATTCCCACAGAAGCATGCAAATGAAGATGAATATTAAGTGCTCAAAGATGAACAATCATAATTTTTTCTGCGAGGCATAAGTAATACTCTTAACACTTTGCTTCTCAAAGTGGGTTAGAAAGTCCTGCTCTTCCACTGTTGTGACTTTTAGTATCCGGGGGACCCAAGGCCACACACAAGTCGCTGCATGGACCAGCTGTCAGCGAGCTTTGAAGAAACAATACTGCTCAGACAGACTTCTGAAATTGCCCCGAAACTCCTCATCAACATCCTGTCATCCGGGTGTAGAAGAAGTGAAGTGTGGACTCAAAGGCAAGATGAAATGGAAGTAGCTTAATTGCTGCTGCAGTGTGAAAGAGCAGGAAATAAAAAGGCTTTAAGAGCTTCTCGTGGAGGTTCAAAATGGGCTTTTGAAAGACGAGTCATGTCACATCAGTCAAGACAGGGACCAGAAAGAAAAAAATCATTGGACAAGTAATTGTCAGTCTTGTAGTTACATCTTTCGGGGCAGTTTTCCTGAAACAGCAAGTTTTTGCTTCCTTGCTGATTCTGCCGATGTTTGCTCTCACTGAATCAAAAACGATTTGGTCTAGTTCAAACAATGCTTCCTGTCTTTCCTCTGCTGCTGATGCGTTATAGTGAGCAAAAGATAATAATGACTTCACCGGCTTGTACTTTCATAAAACCACAGTTTTACTCTCTGAAATGTGTCAGAACAGAGACAACAGTATACAGGAGAAGAGTAAAAGCTTGTTGTGATTGTTTGGTTTTGCTCAGACGCACTAAAGCAGTTGACAGTACCATTAAATTAATTTACTTTAGTTCTGGTTCTAGCGGCGCATAATAACATAGCTCACAATATAGTGCATTACAGTGTGGTGCAATGGTTGTTGTGCATGTATGAGGCGTTTCCATATTCCTTGAGGATGTTGCTCAGTTCAAGCCAAGCACAGATTGAGCTTTTTGGATAACTGTCAGTGGGTGTTAGACTTCTGCACATCCAAACAATTATAGTACACTATAGCTGAGATGTAGGACTGGTATCTTATTTTTTTGGACAATAATACTGATATGATGCCTGACTTTTGGCATCAATACAAAAACAATACCTTACTTTGAGGAACTGTAAAACATTTTGTTTGTTATTTAAAGGGGTCCTATTATGTTTTTGCTTTTTATGCTTTTTCCCTTTTCTTTAGTGTGTTAGTAGTTTTAATAATGCTTTGAAGCTTTGACCATTGCCATGGTAATCGACCTCCATATCAGTATTCAAATGCTTCGTTTTTTGTTCATACAAGTATGTAATAATAAAGTACATATTCCAATATAGACCATGAAATAAGGAATAATCCCACATTATTTATATTCAGCATTCATTTATTATTAGTTATTCTCAGACGGATATTGCGGTTTGTTGTGTGTAGAGGTACGTGTATGTACAGTAGAGCAGCATCGACACTGAAATGGGGGAGATGGAGACAGACAGAACATGTCAGCCTACCGGGCCGCGACGCTTCGAATATCTTCGAATATTACTCATGGAAGCTTCAAAGCCCAAAAAATGGCATTCGGGACAGCCGTAGTAAAAAAAAATCTGCAAAGTTACAAAGCCAAAAGTCCACACAAAAGGGAGTTATTCTTCCTCACAGAAACAATGCTCCTGAACTGCCTGAAACACCTCGCTTGAAGTCCTGCCTTTTCTTCCGTAACGTAGTGATGTCACCAAGTAACACATTTGCATAATACTTGTCAAGCGACTAGTTTGTCACGCCCCCTCAAACTAAGCTAGTTAGAGCAGAGCTGGAGGGGAGTCCGAAGAGTTTGGTTCGGTTGACTAATTATAACAGTGATATGGTATAATTGTTGTCTTTTCCTGGTTTTAAAGGGTGCAATACACTGAAGTGATGTAATTGATGTCTTTTTCTGAACTCACCAGACTGTTCTAACTGTTCTATTATTTGTCTTTTACACTTAGTCATTATATCCACATTACTGATGATTTATGTATCAAAAATCTCAAAAGTGAAAGCACCAATGGT
>CAKAOI010048410.1:0-69744 GCA_916701655.1 Sebastiscus albofasciatus | reverse complement strand
CCGGCAGCCATGTTGAGAACAGTTGAGGAAATACCAAGCACCGCCCACCAGCCAGAGCACAGCCAATAGGAACACTCTCTCTCCAAAATGATTTCTTAAAGCCTGAAAACAGAGCCATGATGAGGTGCTGAAGTCTTTGAATTACAATATGCTGAAAGATTATAAAGGAATTTTTGCCCAATGATGCCAAAACATTGTGATTGTTTTTTAATTGCAAATTATGCAGTTTTTCAACATCTGTTTTATCTGATAACACACAATTTTCTCTTTCACTGTCATAACAACAAATGTTGCATCATGCACCTGACCAACTGTCTGTATTAGAGTCTACATAACGTCCAACTTAACTCAATGCAAACTTGTGTGGACTGGGCTACTACTAGGTACTTTGAACAATGCAACTTTTACAAAACAATTATGCAGTCCCTTCATCTCACTTCAATCAAAATCTTAGCAAAAGGGGATTGTCAAGCAGACAGATAATGTCATAAAAATATCAATGTTGCATCATGCATCTGACAAACTGAACAGTCTGTATTAGAGTCTATACTGTATTTGCAATATTAATAGTTTTGTAGCCTAACGTTAGCTTTTTACTTCTGGCGAGTGCATTTATGCTTGAAAAGTGGTGTTCTTTTGTTAAAAATATCTTGCTAAACAAAACGTAAAAGTATCCTAAAGGTTTTTTTTGCCACAGATCTTATTTTCTGCAATAATCCAAAATCCAATGGAAAAATCCCATTGTTTTTTTGTGGAGGGAACCAGGGCGATGCTAACTTCCTAGCTGGCCTACAAAGATACGTCATCCCTGCAGCACTCTATTGCCATGCAAAATATCCAGATACTATGCTGTATAAATATTTCCCCCCCAACCCTATTTCTTCTCCCTCTGTTTGACCTCAAGATGGTGATCACCAAAAAGCATCCTGTAGTTGAGTCATCTTTTATTCAGCACTACATTTCAGTGGAGGGCAGTTACACATCAGACTCCCTCTGAGTACCTGAGACAGAAGAAATGTGGATCTTTCTAACAGCTCTGGAAGATTACTGAGCTGGACAGGAGAGTTCTCCTTTTTGCTGACAGTGACATAAAACTACTACCATCTGTGTCTCTCTCTGGAAACAGGGACTGTCGTGCACTTTAGCTATACAGGCAGGAGGAAATGTATCTGGAAGGGGAAGAAAAAAAAGGGGTCTCAGGTGTCAAGCTGAATGATGGACAGTTCACTGCTGCACCCTGGCTGAGAAAACACAGGGGAAACGTTCTGTTCCCGACAACAAATCAAGGGGGGCTGCAGAAATGGGCAGAAATGGGCAAACAAGGCCAAAATGCAATCAGGGGTGTCACGTCAGAGGCAAAAAAGAGAAAAAGAGAGGCAGAGAGAAATTGAAAATGACTGCAAGGGCACCAAAAAAAAAAGACTAGGAGTAGTATATGAAAGTCAACATGTCCTACATTACTACTACTACTACTAAGTGAGAGTGATGTACAAGAATCATTTTATACAAAATCTAGAAAATATGATGTTTTTGTTCCGAAGATACATAGAGAAATACAATAACATAATTAGCCTCAAGTGTAGCATTTTGACAGAATTATACTGAATTACAGAATTTTGTGGCTACAACTTGCTCCACTCAAGCGAGCTCAAGACCCGAGCCAACTTCCTGTATCTGTAACAACAGCTCTGACTGTCTTAAGGTGGACCAGCTTTTCCCCTTAAAGTGACAACTTTTTCTGAGCTTTTTTAATTAATTATTAAAGGTCTCATATCATGCTCATTTTCAGGTTCATACTTGCATTTTGTGTTTCTACTAGAACATATTTACATGCTGTAATGTTCAAAAAAAACTTTATTTTCCTCATACTGTCAGCCTGAATATACCTGTATTTACTCTCTGTCTGAAACGCTCCGTTTTAGCGCATTTTCACGGAATTGCAACGGAATTGCGTTGCTAGGCAACAGCTTGGGTCCATGTGTACTTCCTGTCAGCTGATGACATTCACATACACTGCAACCAGGAATAAACTGGGACATATTTAGAATGTTTACATTTAAAATTGTGTCAAGGGTCTAAATATTGTATATTCGTGACATCACGAATGGGCAGAAATCCTGACAGCTTGTTTCAAATGCAGAGTTTCTGAATACGGGCTGTGTGTATTTTCCTGTGGATTGAGTGTTTCGATACTTTCACAGTATTTATATAGGACTTAAGTCTGCTTTATAATAAAAAAAACATGAAAATCACACTTTTTTATAATATGGGACCTTTAACATTTCTTTTAGCCGTTTTAACCGATAGTGTTAATCGGTTAAAATGCTTAATGTCGGTTAAACAGTTAAATTATTAACATCCCTATGCAGTTGCTGGCAAAAGAAACGCAGCTTCCTTTCAGGTTGAGTCTCTCTCAGGTTCCAAAATCATTTGTTTTGTGCCACTAAATCAGACAAAGAAAAGGAGGCATATACGTGACTCGCTCATCATCCTGAACTCAATCTGCGCGTCACAAGAAAAGCCTCAGGATCAATACGTACAAATGGATACCAGTGATATCAATGCAATCCCTTGACAAACTACAGCTCCCTCTCCTTTCTCACAAGCAAAAGTCCTGGGTTTCTGCCAGCATGATGAACGATCGTGCTACTGAGGCAGCCAACTCCACAGTATATCTGTGTATATATCTTCGACAGAAGTGAGGCCAACTTTCCAAAACCTCTGGCAATTTGGCTGAGAGGAGAGATTCATTCGTTTTCCTAATGGCCAGTTGTTGGAGAGAAAGGAACTAATGAATAAAATTAAGCAGGCACCCTTTTTATAAATGCAGGTTACAGCTCCAACTTAACTTCGATTTAACAGAAAGCGACACCTGGAGCCAAACTTCTGCGATTTCTCTCACTCTCTAATACGCACACATGCATGAATGCACATGCACGCACACACTGATAGTGTCTATGTGTTTAAGTCTTTTAGAGCTGTGTGAATTTCGGGACTTGTGTTGAGCTGAACCATCAAAGCTGAACTTATTGGTCTTGAATGGTCCTGAATATTAATGTGTGACCCAGAGCTAAACTCCAGATCAGAAACCCTCTGCATGTGCAACTGTGGACCAGATAGAATGAACAAATGCTGCTCATACTAAAGAGAGATCCGACACATTGGCGAGCGTGCATCAACATGTTATCAAGATATACAGCCTATAATAGAATCCTGATATTATGGGTATAAAAGATATTTTTTATGCAAGTGCAAGTTTCCAAAAACACAAAATTTTACCCTATTACAGATAATATCAATACTGATATAGACAATATGTCAGCTGATAATTGACGAGAAATTGGAATACATAATGCCAAGCTACATTTGAATTCAGAAGCTGTGTCACAATGGAATAGTTTATTCACCAAAGAGCATCCATAAGTTTATTTTTTTAACTTTAAAATGTCTCACTCATACATATCTGGGTCACATTTTGGATGATCCTTGTCAACACTGTTTGCTTATTCTGCTCATGTTATGCAATTACGCTAAAGAACAAATCAAAAATCCATTATCATACGGTCCCTTGTGTGCAAGTTATTGTTAATGGCTTGTTTAATGTATCAACATATTCTGATACAACGGTTCGTATAATATCTTAATTCCAAATTTTTTTAATTTTTAAACTTTTTAAACTTTTTAAACTTTTTAAACTTCCGTCTTCACAGGAAACTACTTAGGTTAAGGCAACAAAACCACTTCGTTAGTTTTAGGCAACAAAACTACTTAGTTTAGGTTTAGGAAAAGATTGACTTGATTAAGTTTAGAAAAAGATAGACTTGATTAAGTTTAGGAAAAATTTGACTTGGTGAGGTTTAGGCAACAAAACGACTTGGTTAAGTTTAGGAAAAGATCGACTTGGTTAAGTTTAGGAAAAGATCAACTTAGTTAAGTTTAGGAAAAGATCGACTTGCTTAAGTTTAGGAAAAGATTGACTTAGGTTTAGGCAACAAAACTACTTAGTTAGGTTTAGGAAAAGATTGACTTGGTAAGGTTTAGGGAAAAAATCAACTTGGTTAGGTTTAGGAAAAGATTGTGGTTTGGGTAAAATAACTCAGTAAGTGGCGTAACTTAAGTACGTAAGTTACGTGACAAATAAATCAACGCTGACTTCTGGTTTCACACAGGGTACGAAGAGCAGTTTCCTGGGTTAAAGTCCAGTGTTTTTTGACCCACTTATCCATCCCGACCTCCTCCCCACACTGCATTTGTTGCTCTTTACACTCCGGATTATGTGGATTACACACAAATTGACTTTGTGGGATATATACTAATTGCACTGCATTACTTTTCCTAGGTATAACTACGAACAGTGTATGAGAACAACCTGAATATATTAACACAACAGTAACAGCAGCTTTTCAAATCATGTGTCATGTGCTTATGTTAAAAAAATCTGTTGGGTTGACAGGTTGTGAGACATTTGGCTGGTGTAATATCCTCTGTAATCCAATGTAACCTTTCGTCCTTTTAGCAAGCTCTTTAAAGTCCCCCTTCACTCAAAAATGTGTTTTAGTTATTCTCGCTTCACTTAGATGTCTGGGCTTCACTGTGCAGAATGATGTACACTACTGTATATACAGAGTTTGATACTAGAGGACTGGTTTCACATTCATCTGCAGGAATTGTAACATTACAACAGTTTGGAAGGCGATCGTGGTCCGAATACGCAACTTACACTGTCCTCGGCCGAAGAAATTGTTAGTCGACTAACACTCATATGATTTTCTCGACCAATCGATTAGTTGATTTAATCGACAGATCTGTATAGATCTGAATAGATTTGCTTTATGAACTATATCTCAATATATTCTGTATACAGTGTTGCTGTATGGTAGCCAATCCAGGACCATGTAAACCTCCTCTATACCCCTCAAAGTTAGGAACAGGTGGCAGTGACACCAATTTTCAATTTATCCAGTCTATTACGTCCACATATTACAGTTCGACTCAAAGCCTGAAAAGGAGACGCTTGGATAATGAACACAGCGCTCAACCGCCTCCTCCAGTCTAATTAGGTCTAGGTGAAGTTCTCTCAACTCCACTACACGGCCTACGACAGCAGGACTGAGGATGATTACATTACCCTCGTGGGCTGCATTACATCCATCTCAGTGATGGATAGGGTTCAGCTGTTTGTGAAGATCAGCTGCTGGGGGAACATATTTTGAATGAAAATGCCCCAACAGGAGTGTCTGAAGGCCAGAGGGAGTGCACAGGGGGGAATCAATAATCTATTACTTTCAGCTTGTTTGTGTGCCTGTGTATGAGTGTGTGTAGCAATAATAAGCACATCTTCTATAATGTAGCTTGAAATTTAAATGATTTAAGAGACACTTTCAGAGATATTGCATTAGCTTCAAACAAACTACTCTGATGGCAAAGTATGCTGAAAGAAAGTTCAGTCAGAATTATAGTCACCATAAAGAAAAACTTTTCCATGGTATTTTTTGAAGACATTTTGGACAAAATTATGATCAGACCTCAAGATGATGAATTAATAAAAGGTGAGTGTTTAATTTATCAGCTCAGAGGGATCCTCCGCACATTAATTTCTTACTATTGTTCCGACCTTTTGCTTGCTTTCTGCATAATTGAATTTGTGGACTCACTATGGGGCTGCAAGGTGTTAACATTTATCTCCATTTAACCAGCTGGGAGTGAAGCTGTCAAAGTGTATTTTGTCCTTTGATGCAGGTAACCTTTTCCTCTGTACTGACAGCAGATAAAAATCCCATAATAATCACTTTCATGGAATACCAAGCACAAAATACCACTGAAGTGATACTAAAAAGAAAATCTATAAAAGAAATCTATAAAAACTTTAAGGTCACAAAAACTGTATTGAACACAGACAGACTTGGAACAGGATGTATAGTGACAGATGTTCTCATATCTCAAACAGAAAAATGGAACAACTCATATGGCTACAGTATACTCTTGGTCCAACAACACCGTGCGTAAAACAGCTGTTGCGCTTACCGATCCTGAGGACTTGTGTTGAGCTCAGGCAGAGCTGCGCCGCGAAGATAAGACAGAAGAAAAGTCTTTTTCCTTCCTCCATAGTGCTCCAGGCGACCTCACCGCGGGTATTGACACCATGACAGAAAGAAAGCGCCTCTATCCGAGCGCGGAAACACCTGACGTGCCATGCCAGCGCGCAACCCAAGTTTTATTCCCAATCCGATCCTTCCCACTCTGCATCACTCCGTCGCAACAAAAGAAACCATCAATGATGACCAGTCAGTCACGTGGATCCAACTTTCAAATATAATATCAATCCAAGTATCATCTTTCTGAACAAAAACCTGGAGGAGGATAAATAAACAGGAGCCCAGAGTGCGTCCACACGTCCACTTTTACTCACTAGTCTTAGTGCGCCTCCGAGGAGGCAGGAGCGGAGGGAGTGAGAGCGCACGGATCAACGGCAAGCAAGACGAGATGTAGGTGATTTCCGGTACGACTTTTCAAAATAAAAATAAATAAAAAATCAAATAGAAGAGTATGCGGTTGGTCGTCACATTCATTTTAATCCCTCAAAGCTGTATCCTTAATAGATTCCCTTTCAATGTGGTTAATGAAAGCCTAAAGTGTCAGTTAGGAATGGAGTGACCTTACTCTCCACCTTTTATGTGGATGTCCAATCAGTGTTGATGATGGCACATTTAGTCAACTGAAGAAATACATTTAGGAAAAGATCGACTTGGTTAAGTTTAGAAATTGATCGACTTGGTTAGGTTTAGGAAAAGATTGACTTGATTAAGTTTAGGAAAAGATCGACTCGGTTAAGTTTAAGCAACAAAACGACATGGTTAGGTTTAGGAAAAGATTGACTTGATTAAGTTTAGGAAAAGATCGACTTGGTTAAGTTTGGTGCATTGTGCGCAAGTGACAAGTTTGCTACACCTCTGATAAATAAAATAAACTCACAAAATGTCAATAAAGTAAATATTCTTACACCTAAACAGAAAAATACAACCGTACACATTCTGAATTCAAGTTTCTCTCTTCCTGACTAGCTTAACTGTCTTGTTAACTCGTCTTAAAAACACTTCATTCAAACTGGACAGAAACAAAAAAAAACTCAGCAAACACTCATTGGTTAGTTTTACCACTGTTCCAACAATCAGCAACTGTAGTTTGGCCAAAATAGATCCTTAATTCACAGAGTAAGATGTGAAAAATGTAACTGTTTCTCTCTGCCGTGCCGCTGCCCGCTGTCCAACGGCTCGTTGCCTCCAGTACTCCTCAGTCCCAGTGAGGAGGAAAACTCATGCGTAGTAACACACACACGTTTCACTCTCTCTCTCTCTCTCTCTCTGGGTTGTCATCGGCGACAGCATCCAACAAAAAGGTTCAGGTTCTGGAGGGTGCCCGGGGGCCATATCCTCTCAAGGGCAGCAGCTGCAGCCTCGAGCGGCTTCTCTCCGACTGAATATCTGAGTCAGCCCAAAACACTGTAAAATGTCCTGCTCCATAACATCCTCTACACTCATATTTTGAGATGCCAATTTCTTTGTTGGAAAGTAACAAGCGAGGAGAACAAGGACGTTCCACAGCTACCCAAGCTGAAGTACCACTCTGTAGTTCTTCCCAAGGCCTATGGAAAGGAGGCTGGGTCACGGGTGGACATGGGTCTTGGGGAATGAGGTATAACACATGCACAGTGTAACTGAAGCTGCGGTCGTGCGTTGTGATTGGCTCAATTTCGACGAGTGCAGGCCAGATTTTACTGCGCATGTGTTATACTCCTGGAGATATGACGCGTGACTCAGCTTCCTTTATATAGGCCTTGGTTCTTCCTTGCCCCAACAACGTCTTCTTTTTCTTCTTCGCTGGAGTTTTATGGCGGTTGGTAAACAACTTTATGATGCATTACGGCCACCAACTGGTCTGGAGTGTGGATCAGGATTCAAAGTTCAAGGTTCTTTATTTGTCATTTGTCAATTCCAGCAAAGCAATCATTGGCAATGGAAGTCTTTGGTCTCAGGTTACTTCAACAATGCTCATAAAATATGTATGTATAAAAGGGGAAATCACTTGACTGAATTTGGTAGAGAAAGAATATGACTTTATTTGACTTTATTGACTTTATTTAATAAAGTCATATTCTCTCTATCAAATTCATTCTCCTGAGATATTGGAACAAAAATAAATAACACTTTTCCCCCAGAACTTCTTTGTGAGAGATCACGTATAGATAGCTCATCTTTAAGATTCACCACCAGTTCTCTTCTCTCAGCATTATATTTCAGACAATAGAGCAAAATGTGTTCTAAAGTTTCATCCTGACTACAAAATTCACACTTTCCTGTATTATGTATTATATGTTTTCCTAAATATGCACAAAATGTAACCTAAATATTTTTGTTTTTCTCTTTCCAGGTTCTCCTCGTGCTTCTCATCATACCTACTTTTCTTCGAATTCTCTATAACCACCTTCCTGTTCTTCCCACTGCTTTTGACACCTTTCTCCCACTTGAAGAAGAAAGAACAACAGATTTAGCCAAGTGGTAGATAGAGATAAGGTTGGAAATCTGTGACTTTACTCTTTAAGATTATTCTGTCCAAAAAATATGGACTATCAAATATGTCATGTCCACTTGTGATTGTCACACATGATGGGGTTGGTTGTCCTTATGTTATTCTTATGGAGAAAAATATGGAGGTAATCTTAAAAATGAATTTATGCAACAACCTAACACTCCTCCTCCTTCATCGAGAGAACATAAACAGGAAACCATTCCTATAGGTGCATTTTTATCCTTAGGCTATAATACTCATCTCGTCCTTATGTGAGTCACTCACTATCAGCCACATGTGACAACCAACCTAGAAGAAAATGTGACAAGCATCCCCAAACGGGAGTGACATGCTGTAGCCTAGCTATCTAGACTATAGCTCTCCCTTCATACTTTTTAATAGTAATACTTGTTTTATTACAGCCTATTGTGTAAAAGAGCTGGATATTCACATTTTGACATGAAAAACACTAAAAGTCCTCTCACATAGGTGTATGTCTTACTAAGTGTCTTATGTTACATGTCCACAAGGGCGTTTTTTTATATTGCGCGGGATCGCCCATGGATGTATTGGGATTGCCTCACTTCCCAGCATTGGATGCTTGATGGGCCGCCACTAGACACAAGCCACGAGGTACCTGATTGGACGAATGCTTACCCTCGTGGGCTGTAAAACGGAACCAACATGGCGGCTCATTTGGAAACTTTCTTCTCTTACAGTATATTATTAAAATAGTTCACTGAAATGTGTTTCTAAAAAAACATTTTGAGCAAGAAATAAGCCATGCATTTGCTGAATCTGTCTTTATTTTGGATCAACAACCGTTTAAAAAGTTTCTCAGGAGTTTCCAGAGGCGGCAAGTCACGCCGGACGCCCCTGATTTGCATAAAGTAGCCTAGACCTCAACTTTATGCAAATGAGGAGCGGGCATCGTGTCGCTCCATCTCTCGAATCGCCAGAATGCCTTGTATGGCTGCTTACATAGGCAATGAATGGGAAGCGTGGAAAGGACGGAGGCTGTGGACACGTACCATTACTCCTGAAATGACCCTGCAGGTCACCTCTGACCCCAGATGGAATGAATGTGACAACCAACCCCATTCTCTCCTAATAGCCTTGTCGTTGATGTATTGTGGAAAAAGACACGCCATGGAATTAAATCAAGTGTTATAGTTATTCTACAGTCCAAAGAAGTATAGGAGCGATATAGGCTCATATGGCATACTTGGTTTAGGCTACAGCTGTCCATCATGCATATTCAAACACGCTATTTTACTCCACCTCGAATAGAGATTTGAGTCATTTCTAGCAAGAATGGTAGTCATTTTATTTGGAAATACCTTAAAACAAGACATGTTTTTGTTCATTATTTCCCAAAAAATAAAGGATATCTGTTTTTTCAAACTTGACAGACCAGCTTTTACACTGAATGCACCCGTGGTCTAATTCTGGTTATCTCTGGATAGTTTGGCTCCTTTCAGTTTGGATTAAGGAGCAGATGGATTGGCAGCAGTTCTCTCCACCGGTCCTGATGAGAGAAGAATAATCTTCAGGTTACAGGGCAGATGCCAGATTATCTCTCACTGCAGACGAGCAAGGTCTTTATCTGACTGGGTCACTGGATGCCTCCCCATCTTCAAATAACAACTACAAGACATGGGAATGTATTGTAAATAAAAGAGTCACCTAATGTGCTCTAACATGCACCCTCAGGCATATTTCGACATCGTTATAGAAACCTGACTGAACACTTTATTTTCATTGTTCTTTCTTTATTCTTTTGTTATTGGAGTATAAAATCTAGTGATGTGTGTGGTAAGGCGACATCTACTTACTGATGGATTTTGTTAACTCTGGACTGTTTTGTGATATTGTGACATTTGGAAAAGGTGCCAGACATCTCACAGTCTTACTCTCCTCAAGCAAAATCCGCATTACGTCACAAGTGACATTTTGTTTATCACAATGTTTGTGAACTCTCTCAAAGCTGGGAGCCAAAGTGATGTGAAAAAAAAAACCCGGCCAACTTCAACCTGGACCTCTGACAAACAGCCTATAGACAAACTTAATTAACTCACAAAATGACCATCCAGTCTCTCCAGAAGGAGTCCTTGGGCAAAAGCCCTAACACCAAACTCGCCTGATATGAATACTGAGCAGAATTGTCTCTCTGTGGAAGCGTCTGGTGAATACCATGCATGTAAATGTCTGCTAGAGCTGCAGAAATAACCCTACTTCATACTGAATTAAAGAATAAATTAAACTGTTTAAAACAGAGAATTAGATTTCTTATTCTGGTTAAGTGAAATGCATTTCAAAGGCATTTTGTCTTAATTTACTTTACTTTATTTGTGTCTTATTTAGGACTTCAACCAATGATTAATCTCATTTTTGATTCATTCTTTGATTAATCGATTAGTTGTTGGTCTATAAAATTTAGAAAAATGTCAATCAGTGTTTCCCAAAAAGCCCAACATGACATCCTCAAATGTCTTGTTTTGTACATAACTCAAAGATATCCAGTTTACTGTCATAGAGGAGTAAAGAAACCAGAAAATATTCACATTTAAGAAGCTGGAATCAGCTAATTTTGACTTTATTTTACTTAAAAATTACCCAAACTGATTAATTTAAATTATCAAAATGGTTGGCGATTAATTAAATAGTTCACTACTAATCAAATAATCCATTAATTGTTGCAGCTCTAGTCTAATTTACTTTGAAATTCATATGTGTTGTCTTTTACTTTGTACCATGCCATAGTTTCACCAAATCAACCTCCACTTCCTTTTAAAGTTTTAAACTTTCAGAATATTTCTTCAGTTATCCATCAAATCTGATTTGATCCTTTTATTTCATCCTTTGCAATACCTTAAACTCAACACAATACAATTTAAGGCTGCAACTGAATCTGTAAATTCATCTGGCATCAATCATTTTTTATTTGATCAACTGAATGTGACCTTCCACTAACCTCCGTGAGGCGGTTACGATGTTAATAAAACGCTCTCCCTTTGAAGGAGAAAATTGGGTTTGCCCTGTATCAGTGGTCCGTCAGAGGTTCAAGAAAGTGGAATGTAATTACACTTCACATCAGACAACTAAACACCTATAGATCTTTCCAATTAAAACAGTGGATGATTAATACAAACACTTGCCAGCACTAAAGCCCCTCTTTGCTCCATCTATCTATGCTTGTCTGCAATGTTATTTCATGTATAAATGTTACTACTGTTTCTACTACTTTTAGGAAGCTTTCTGTAACACACTGGCAAAGGACAACAGATGGAAAATATCCTTTTGGCTAGATCTGGCAACGTGTTATTTAGACTCCTTCACGACAACGCTAGTATGACATGGTTAAGCAATGGATTCCTTCGGTTTTCTAGTCTCATATGATGCCAGTATCTTCACTCTAGCTTGAAAACTGAGCCTGCTACAACCTAAAGATCACAAGTTTCGTTAATGCAAAATTAGTGGCGTTTGACAACAACTTTGGCAGCCCTCGTGTTTATCGATTTGCACTGTCCCTTCTCAAATAAACTAAACTATCAGTGTTGTAGAAGAGGGAGAAAGCAGCCCTTTGACTTCAGCCGCGTGTGTAAAAAAAATGGAAAATAATTAGCACTTTCACACAAAACTAAATTTAGAAAATTTATTTTAACATAAAAATGATAATACTCCACAGTTTTATGTACGAACACAGTTTTTTAAAAGTACAAAGGGGAGGAGTCAAAAGGGGGTTCTCACAGGATTTGCCTCCAAGGCCAGGTGATTGTACCTCACAGTCCCTGCTGGGCATCATCACCCAGACAGCTAAACATCTAAGAAACCAGCATCATAATAAAAAACACAATAATAAGAACATCCAAAGTGTATCATTTCCCTCCACTCTCCTCACACTCTGGATCAGAGTAGTTCGCATATTCCCCCGCCCCTCATAGTCGGGTATTAAGTGCATGTTCATTACATCCATTAAAAGGTGCGCATGACTGTGCTTGCATGTTGAAATGACATATAGTGAAACAGCACAGCCTGGTGGATAAGGGAAGAAATGCAGGAGGAGTGAAGAGGAACTATAGTAGGGATTGATGTCAAATGTCATGGATGTGATGTCTCAGTCTCAGCCAGCTTCTGCTTGACATGACAAAAGGTCAATGGAGCTGGAGAGAGAGAAGATGATGATGTCTGAATCGGTCAGAGGACGACCTTGGAGTTACAGTACAGTCACTAACATGACTCTGTTGAATACCTCCTTTCAAAACAACAAAGACAAGTCAAGTAAAACAGGATTGTTGTAGGAATTATTATGCTATTTATCATAGATGTGGAGCATGAGGAGAGCAAGAAATGTATCCAGTATATTGATGACCTTGATGAAAATCCATTAGTTACCAAAATAACAAATGGCATTTTTTATTTGAGTGGACATTTATGTGAAGGGCACAAGCGATGGCTCTCTTAAAAGCCGGTTTCTGGCACCAAACACACAAAAAGGTGGTTTGTAACACTGGGCAGCTGAGTGTGGTGTAAACATTACAAATAACAGTAATAAAAAGGCAATAATTAAATAAAGAATAGGTATCTTTTAAAAGGATATGCTATAGGAGACAAAAGTGAGCTTCAAAAAACTTTTTCATACAAGAAGGTTAACGGCACTCTATTGTACTCCTGACTATACACCGATGTGCAGCCGATAATTAAGTTAAAACAATAAAAAGCACAGTAAAGCTAGTTAGATCTAGATCCATCTTTTACACAGCGGTCGTTAAGCCAAAAAGCCCCTGAAGAGAAGTTCAGTAACGCACAGCCCTTTTGAGTGTTAAAATACAAACGCGGTTTTCTGAGTCAGAAAAATATAACACCCACATTCCTGTGTTGAAAAATAGACATTTTTGGCCAGAAGATCACAGTTCAGTGACGACGTCTCCCCAGTACAATGTGTGCACGGTACAGTAGCTGCCTCTAGAGTCTCCTGTGTCTGTGCTCCTGTGTACTTTTACGCACTTTAACAGTGTACATACACATGCAGTGCTGTCTTGTTCATACGTTCACATACAATTCCACAGGTGTGTGCCTGGGTGTATGTCCAAAAACAGTGAGGGCCGTGTATTCTTTCGGGTTAAGCAGTTTGGGGATGAGAATCTCTGAGTACTTTTCCTCACCCCGCTCGGTGTTTTCATACTTTAGGATTGTCGGAACAAGGGAGATGCAGGTGTGGTGGGAGGAGGAAGAGGGTTGTGTTGTGATACAGGGAGGACTGGTTGAGGTTTAACACTTTCTATACACGAATACCTCCTTATTCTACATATTTAAAGCTTGTATCCAATCTCTTCCCCCCCATTTTCTTGCACTCCTGCTTTGTGTAAAAAGTGGTAAGAAAACCACCCGTTTGTCTCCTTTTCTTCATCTCGTTTTCTATAATTCCCCAATTCAGAAGACGTCACTGTTGCACCCGTTAGCAAAGTCATCCCGCCGCACCCAGATGACATCGTGGTCCTTGTTTGTGGCCCCCTCCGCAGCGCACTGCTTCAAAGGGGCGAGCTTTAGAGTCGGGGTTGCGCAGCGGGATAGAGAGACACCGCAGGAGGTATAGGAGTCTGAATCATCGCTGTGCTTTATTCTATCAACGTCCTCCTCCTGCATCACGCTCAGCATGATCTCGCTCCCGGATTCCCATCGTCCGTTCAGGTTGTGGCTCCTCCCCTCTCCGCCCTGCAGGTCCAGTCCCTCCATCCTCGCCTCCACGTCGGCCGGTTCCGCCGAGGCGGCTCGGACGGACTTGCAGTACTCGTCGTCGTCGCTCAAAATGTCCGTCTCCTTCACCGGCCCCATGTCGACGCCCTCGCCGTGGTCTTCGTAGCGGCCCAGGTCGAACTGCTCCTCCACCCAGCGGTCCGTGTCCTCTCCTTGAGGTTTGTGGGATTGAGGAAGAGCGTGCTGGGAGAGTGGCGGTTGGGAGGTGTCCGAATCGTTGCTGTTGTTGTTGTTGCCGTGGAAAACCAGGTCGGTGTCGATGGTGAAGCGGTTCCTCACCAGTTTCCTGCGGGCCAGTGTTCGTGATGGAGCTGATGCTAAACAGACAGAATAAAAAGACATTTAATCTTGTTAATGTACAAATATTGTAGGCCCTTCCTGTCCTGTGAAATAAAGCTATACTTGAGCTTTGTCACCTACCTGCTCTGTTCATGACGGGCCGCGCCCCTTTGAGGGCACACAGGCGTTTGCCTCCAAACGGGACGTACTGCTGGTTGGGCGGCAGAGACTCCGTCTTAAGAAGCTGCCGCCGCTGCTTTTCCCTGAGGATGGAGTGGACTGCTTTCAGGAAGTCCTTCTTACTATCTGGAGATCTGCAGATTGGACAAAAAACACAACAACTTAAAGATGATATCCTAGAAAAGGCTCTTGTGTTTGATGTCGAGTGCCTTCAGGTCACATGTTTTGAATACCTGAATACTAAGGCTGTTATTCAATTAAAATATAAATTAATTGCACATTTTGTATCTGTTCAAAATATACCTTAAAAGGGTGATTTGTTAAGTATTTAATACTCTTATCAACATGGGAGTGGGCAAATATGCTTACTTTATGCAAATGTATGTATATATTGTCCAGAAACCCTCACAGGTACTGCATTTATCATAAGAAATATACTCAAATCATAACATGGCAAACTGCAGCCGAACAGACAACAACAGCTGTCAGTGTGCTGATTTGACTATGACTTGCCCCAAACTGCATGTGATTATCATAAAGTGGGCATGTCTGTAAAGAGGAGACTCGTGGGTACCCATAGAACCCATTTTCATTCACATATCTTGAGGTCAAAGGTCAAAGGACCCCTTTGAAAATAGCCATGACAGTTTTTCCTCACCAAAATTTAGGGTAAGTTAGGAGCGTTATTTAACTTCCTTCACGAACATGAGCCCGATACAACCTAAAAATCGCAAGTCGATTAAAGAAATTAGTGGTATTAAATCGAATTTGCGTTAACGCTTAATTATCTCGTTAACTACGACAGCCCTTACTGAATACTAAAATCATACCGGCAGCATAACTGGAAGGTTCTCTCCGGTCTTCCTTCAGATTCGGATCTTGTGTGAACAATCTCACACACCGCTGTCCCCTCAGGGTCTGAGAGGAGGAAGAGAAGAGGGGGAAAAGAGAGATGTGATCTACGTTCATAAATGCATTCAGTTAATTTCCGTCATCAATTTCTTTCCCCTTAAACAACAGATCATTAGGCAGATTAACGATAACGCACTGCCAGAGGGTGATTTAAGGGTTCATCTAGGACAGAGATGTGAGGAAGATTGCATGCAGACCTACTAATAGGTTTTGTTTACAAAAAGGTTATCATTTATTTTGAGGGAAAGAAAAGCAGCAACACTGTGTGGCCTTTGAAGCCACTGTCAGAAAATATCATCAGAAACAACCTCTGTGGTTTGGACGACAGACTTACTGTGACCTCAACATAAAAATGCAGAATACATTTATTCCTAAAGAACAATATGATTAGGGTTTATGTGTGCTTTCAAAGAAGCAAAAATATAGTTCAGGCACTTCCAAAAAAATCTAAAACCTCCCTGAACTTGATTAAAAACAGACTTTTGGTGCAGATTCAACACATATATTCTCACAGAATAATGTGTAATACATTTATGTATGCAATAAGCACAATCTGTAGCACATGCAAAAATCCCTTCATAAGTTTCCCCACTGAACAGACTTTCATTATGGAGACATCTGGCTGACTGACAGTATCAGTTATGGAGGTCTATGCTTCCCTGGCAAGACAAATTAAAGTCTCCACCAGGCGCCTCAAAGAGCTTTGTCCACTCATTTCAATTCTTGTCCAATACATATTTGGTCATCTGTTCCAATTATGCTGCAGCTTTTTAGTCACTGAATTTTCAAAAACATGAGAAAAAAATTTAAAAACAAATGTATCAGTGAGTTGGCACCAGCGTTATTATAGTAAACTGCAACTGAAATGAAAATATGCAGAATATGAAAATATGAAAAATATTTTTAGTAAACTGAAACTAAATAAAAACTATATCCTTTAAGAAAATCTAAAACTAAACTGAAACTATATTGCCTGGGTAAAAAACTAATAAAAACATTAACGTAAATTAATTTCAGTTTTTTTTTTTTAAAGCTATAATATATCACTACCGAAAAAAGGAGACGGCATGAATTTCCGTCATCTCTCTCATTAAACCAAAGAAATTGAACAGACTTGACCTTCCAGGAGATGGTGCTATGTCGCAATTGCTTCACTGACATAGCCTGAAGATTAAACATTATGGCCATTCCAGCATGTATTTTGTATGTATATGTAGCTACATACTTCAGAGACATTATACCTGGCCCTACCAAAAAAAAAAAAACTACTGTAGAACTTAAAACTAAATATATAAAAACTAAAACTAAACCTTACAGAAAATTTTAAATTAAACTAAAACTAGCAAATGCACTCTGAAAACGACCTAAAATAAATTAAAATCAAACCAAAATAAAATAAAAACTAATTGAAATTGTATATCGTTTATTGTGTAGTTTGTTAACTACCTAAATGAATTTGTTTTCTATAAAAGTAAACTTGTCTGGGACAGAAAAAGTGAGGTAATCACTTAATATCAGTTTGGTGTGTGAACAAACTATTGACCATTCACTAAGCTACAGTAGAACAGACCCCAGCAGCAATCCTAGTTTCTGTCCTCAAAGTGATAATAATATGGACGAATGGTGATGCAAGATTGAAAAATATGACATTTTCTGCATGTTACTGTATTTAAATAGACCTACTTGCAAGGGCGCGGAGTTGCAGAGAGTCTGTTGCGATCATGTGACGGAAACGGAAAGGATCTCTGTCATCGCTCATGGACGCACGGTGAGATCCACCCTGAAAAACAGAGAGACACGGGTTAGATATCTAATACATAACCACTGTAATACATCAACATGACAGCAGGGAGCACAAGAGTGCAGTGACAGAAGGGTGTTTTGAACAGACACAAAGATCTACCGTACTTTTCCAAGTTGTGCATATTAAGTCACTTCGGTCTATTGCCAATAACCACCCTCATTCAATTCAGTCTATTGTCCCATGATGAGAGACATTAACCTTAATTTCTTTGTAGTCTCAAAGTGCCATCCAAAAACTAAAAGAAAGCAATTAAAAAAAGCACTTCAGAGGAAGCCCAGAGCCCCAATCCACACAGTACACCCTACAACAAAGTGTTTCTCTGACTGGATTCATCAACAGAAAATGAGGGAAAAAAAGGTACTTACGATTTTTTTCCTGTGCTTGGAGCTGTCTTTATACACAAATACGACTGCTGTTTTGAACACTACATGAGGGCAAAGGGAGAGAGGGAAACCATTAGGAGGGTCATTCATGGCATTTATCAAAAAACCCAAATTACTACAGTGACAGCTTGGTGCAGCATGTCAGCGGACGCTTTTAGTCACAGTTACTGGCATGCTACACCAGCAGCACAAAAGATGAAAATGGACCAAAGTCACGACATTGCATGCACAAAGCAACCACTTCCACTCTCTAAAGCCTTGCCAGGAGAAGCCCTTATACCACGGAGATGTAATATTTATTGCCAAAGGTGTCTGTGCCGAGTACAATTTTAAGACACAGGGCACTCCTGGGTGTGTGAGAATGTAAGGATAACATGCTGCACTTCACATGAAAAGTAGAAAAATAGATCCCTCATGTTATATGCCCGACTGGGTTTTCCTTTTACCAAGTCTATTTCCTCACCATGGGAAATAGCACCCAGTGTCACACTATGCATGCCAGTATGATGTGGGTTGCAGTAAAGTGCCACGTGCCTGCAGGTATTAAGATACAGTTATGCAGAGTTTCTTCAGAGAACTGTAGATGTATGGCAAAACTGCTCTTATGTAACTTCATAATATCTACTGTATATGGAAAATATTTGTTTACTCATTACACATTGTTTTAATACACAGGGTGGAGTGCTTTACAGATTATATGTCCATTTGAAATCCTGCAGATGTGATTTTAATTATAAGTTATATAATGTGTTGACCAATCCAGTGCATAAAGATGCAAAAAAGGCATGTCATCATCTATTTTGTAAATAGTTTTGTTTGACTATGGAACTTTTTAACCCATTATAACTCAACATGTACACCAAATGGAGATCATCAGCTGCAATGGAACCCAACCCATTGCAATAAATTCTACTTTTATGAAGCTTGTATTATGTATTTGGTATATTTCGTTAGGATATATTATGATTTACTCCAATGCGGTTGAATTTGATCGCATATAGTTAGGTGAATCTGAAAAAGCCTTTAAATTAGGACTGTCAATGGATTACATTTTTAATCGCGATTAACAACAGACAGTAATGTGTTTAATCACAAATTAATCGCACATTTTTTATCTGTTCAAAATGTACCTTAAAAGGGAGATTTTGTCAAGTATTTAATAGACAAATATGCTGCTTTATGTAAATGTATGTATATATTTATTATTGGTAATCAATTAACAACACAAAACAATAACAAATATTGTCCAGAAACCCTCACAGGTACTGCATTTATCATAAAAAATATGCTCCAATCATAACATGGCAAACTGCAGCCCAACAGGCAACAACAGCTGTCAGTGTGTCAGTGTGTCTGACTTGACTATGACTTGCCCCAAACTGCATGTGATTATCATAAAGTGGGCATGTCTGTAAAGAGGAGACTTGTGGGTACCCATAGAACCCATTTTCATTCACATATCTTGAGGTCAGAGGTCAAAGGACCCCTTTTAAAAATGGGCATGCCAGTTTTTCCTCACCAAAATTGAGTGTAAGTTTGGAGCGTTATTTCACCTCCTTCACGACAAGCTAGTACGACATTTAAAACACTTTAAAACTTGAGCCCGCTCAAGATCGATTTCTTTAATGCGTTAAAGAAACTAGTGGCGTTAAACTGAATTTCGTGTTAATGCGGTAACTTTGAAAGCTACTTTAAATGCATGAAGAATACTTCCAGTCTAGCTGTAATAATGTAAAAGGCCTCTATTCCTGTTTACACAGCTGAAACCTTTAGAAATGAGGAGAAAAAAAAGATTAAAATCTAAGAGATTTCTATATTAAGAAAGACAATAGTAGGGCAGAATCAATTCCACAATATACAGTAATCCAAAATCCACATTAAGCCTTACCAAAAGCAGCCAAATCAGGGTCCTTTTTGCTCTTGACTAAAGAGGCTGGAGGGTTGATCCACACCACAGTAGAATGCAGCAAAAGATCCCCCATCGAGAGATCAGCCACCTGAGATAGACAGAAGTGATCAAAGAGTTCGTAAAATATTAATTCAAGTTATTTGATCTACTGGATTCAAAACGGATAACCTTGGATAAAATGGGCATCATCATGTTTACCTCTTTCTTATCTGCGGTCTGATCGTTGATGAGCTGGTCGAAAACAGCTCCGTACTCCTCGTGAAGCTTCTGCATCTCATTGATGTGACTCGCGACCTTGTTCATGGCCTTCATTGCAACTGAACGAGACAAACATTCATCATCTCCAAATCCTAATTACCACACGGCAAATTTAGTGCTGCATCAAAAAAGAGCATGTGAATAATAAATGAGGGACTCTGGCTTACCGTCCAGGTGGTAATGCTCCTCACTGTCGGGGTCAGTGAGAGAGTAGAGCTCCCTGAGCAGCAGCGGGTACTTCAGGACCCTCTGGATGGGTTTGATCAAGTACGACTCCAGAGTGGATGAATGTTGCTGTCTGGGGTTTCTCTCAGCAAGGAAAGCCTTGAAATCTGGGTCGGTCTTTGCTGGAGGAGCAGAAATAGGAGCATTTGTTCATTTTGTACAGCGGGCAAGGAAACACTGAAACGAATACAGCCTGCATTTAAAAGATAAAAGAGAATTTGCATCTAAAGATGAAAAACTAAATAGGTGGCCACTAAAGTGTGAGTCAGAGTAGCGAACAAAGCAGTAAAATGCAAAATTCAAATGCAACTGTGTGATGACTCACGTTGTCAGTCTCGAGTTTATGCCTCACTGTGTGCCGATACTAGTTGCAGCTCGTTGTAGGGCGTGCGAATAAAACAACTTGCTTCCTGTCCTACAATAGCCCCTCAGCTATCGCACGCCACTGATGGCAGAGAGCAATAAACTACCGTATAACTATCAGAGGAGCGTGTGGTGGCTCTGTGCTTGATGCCAGTCAATGTGGGTGTTTTTTTACCTTTAGCCAGGACTTTTGGGACCTTGGTGTGGCTGGCGCAGAAAGCGCTGTAGATCTTGAAGCGATCGGCGTAATACAGGAACGAACCGCCCAATGAGAACAGCACTTTCTGTGGAAACAAACAAGCATGTAATGCTATGACAATAGAAAATCCTAAATCGAGGGCTGCTCTATAGTAGATGAGAATTACAAAGTGTGAGTCAAAGCGAGTGTGTTTTTGTTTGGGAGCAGCAGCTAGAGGAAATGTAAGTCAGGACAAACATGTCTGTACAACTGCAACACTTTAGACCAGGGGTGTCAAACTCAGTTTCATCCCGGGCCACATCAGCATTATGGTTGCCCTCAAAAGGGCCGGTTGTAACTGTAAGACTATATAAATATATCTATTCTTTATCATATTACATAATTGCTTCTGCATTCGATTATTATTGGTTTTAGTAATAACTTAATTAATAACTAACTCTGAAAGCAGAAGTCTGGGAAAAATTATTGCAAGCAGACATTCAAGTGTACAACTAATGTACAATTTATTTAAAAAATGAGTTCAGTAACAAAAACGCATGCTTGTGCATCGATATATATGCATGTACGTATAGACACAAAAAATACTGAATGTAGGCAAACACACACACATTTCTATCTTTTATTATAACATAGATCCCATGAATTTATGAGATTAAGAAACCCTCATCATTACTCATCCATCAAAGATCAACATTTTCAAGTGAGTAATAAAGTTCTTTTTTTTTTTTTTTACCATCACACAAATATTATCAAGCACTATTTATTACATTGACTTTGTTTAACTTTTTGGTCGCAGTTGAGAGGGGCAGAACTATGGTACAACAATGTGACGGAGCAGCCGTCACTGACGCTGGGCAGCGCACACACATACCCCCAGGCCACACACACCAACATTTCTCTGCTGCGTTGCTTGCTGAAGGCAGTGCACACACACACACACACACACACACACACGCCAAACATTTCTCCGCTCCCTTCCTGATTCACTCAGGAGTTAAAACACCTTGCGACATATCCCTCTCCCCTAAACTGTTTGTCAGTAGTGCGACCAAGGGTGCACATTTGATTGTTCTGCTGTTTCCAGTACGCATATATTCACACAAACATTAATCTTGGACATTTTGGCGACCACATCACTCTGCTAGAGTGCCGCTGCTGGAAACGGCTGATATTGAGATGCTTCAGTGCGCAGGTAACAAAATCAAGATGCATTGTGGTACATGTAGTTTATGGACACTGTACTTCTGTAAAGCGGCATAGAATTGTATGATAAGCAAATTATATTCTTTGCAAGCTCTCGCGGGCCACATAAAATCAGGTACCGGGCTGGATTCGGCCCGCGGGCCTTGAGTTTGACACATGTGCTTCCATTATGTCATGAATTATCCAAGTAAGGCTGCATTCGCACCAGATCAGGCGTTGCGGCGATTCGCACACAGTGTTGTGCGGCAGTGTGGGAGAGTCACTTTAATGGCCCATTAACTGAGACGACCAACGTCTTTTGTTCCCTCATGGCTGGGTTGTAAAGCTCTGGATCGCCGCTAACGTGATTGGCCACCACAGCACGATGTTGGGTTGTGTTTGTCCAAAACGCACTACCACTATTCAAAATGAATGGGAGGACTTGTGGTTTCGTCGCACCACCGGACCTGGTGCAAATGCAGCCTAAGATCCAGTTCTAAACAGATGTAACCTAGTGGAAGTAACCTGAAAGTGTGAGAATATGAATGATGCACACAGTTCAGGGGTTCAACCTTCCCCTCACCTTAAACTGCTCCACCCTTTCCAGTCTATCCAGATCTGGCACCAGTCTGATCCCATCTTCTAGCGTCCGGAGAAACTCCACCTGGAATTCCACCATCTCCCCGAGGTTACCGAACAAAACGTCCAGCTACAACACAGAGCAGAGCATCATTCAGACACTGCTACTACCTTAAGAGCACTGGTTATTGTTAAGATTACGTATATATCTACAACAATTCATATACAGATTTTGTATTCTTGGATTATACAGATCAGGTAGAAAGTACCTCATCCTGTGTTAGGAAGCTCTCTTTCTGCAAAGGTGTCAAGTAGCACTCTATTAGGCAGCTCAGGTCCTGAAAAAGACAAGGAATGAGTACAAGATGAGTCTGCGATCAGATGTTCAGGGAGGAATGGGGAAGGGCATGCGTGGGCGGCTATTGAAGGGAAGGTTGTTTAATGTAGTCATTACTGAGGATTTTAAATAATGGAAAGAAATCAGCTCTCACGTGTATCAACATAACCCACCATTACATTTTCTGTACACCTATTACAATGATTATGACACTCCCAACAACAACCGTAGCGTCGTTTTACCAGAAGTGTGTGAGATTCCAGTATCGTCAAACAGATACAGATATGACTCACTAGGTATCAATTTGTGTGGTAAAAGATTGTCTTAAACGCTTAGGTTGAGCTTGTACTGACTTTGACGTAAGTCTTCTCCGTCTCCACCAGTTCATTGATGACCTTGCGGAGCTTGTCTGCGTGGGAGAGTAGTCTCTGTGTGGCGGTGCCTGTCGTGGGCGGAAAAGCTGACACAGGGCTCGGGGAGAGGGATGACGAGGACGACGATGAGGAGGATGACATAGGGCACTCCAGGGGATTCATGTCATGGAGACTGCGGCAGAAAGCGGTGACCTGCTCCGTGCTCTGTACAGAAAGAGACAAAAGGACAATGTCATATTCTACACATTTCTTTTAATTTCATTTTGATGTCAGAAACGGCTGCTATTAGTGCATTTTCGAAAAAGGTATGTTCTCATGTGAGCTGCTGTAAGAGGAAAGGGAAATACGCAAAAACAACAACAAACAAATCATGTATCGGATGTAGACTTGTGTAGAGTAAAAATACAAATAATGTCCATACACACGTACATACAGTATACAAACTGGAAAATATGCACACCAACAAAACATACAGTGTTGCAAAACCTGCCATAACAACACCCACATACATCCTGATATCAAAAATACCAAGCATGAGCAGACCTGCCAGGTCAAACTGGGACAGTAGTCGACCTAACGTTTAAAAAGAAATAGGGAGCTCATCCCCTCCGCCTCTCTCTGGCTCCGCAGACTAAAAAGTCATACAATCCTTATTCAGTACCGGGCTTTGCAAAGCAAAAGCTCAGATGCATCATCGTCCGTGCTGATATTCAACAGCAGTTTATGAATGACAAACTGGAACCCACGCAAGAACATAAATGGTAAGGATCAAGGGGTTCTGTCCACATCTAACCGTATCTTTCATAAACCCAAGGCTGTGAAGGTGAATGCAACAAGTGCGTAGGCACTGGAGACAGAAGACTAGAGAGGAAGTGACATTGGAGCGTCATCAGAGGCTGGATGTGTTAAGGCAAATCTGAAATGAGTAATACAGCAAATACTTATTCCTACAATATCTAAAACAACTATTAATCTCTCAATGTCTGCAAATACAACCTAATTGTTTACTTCCTATGATCACACATATTCCTCTATCTGTGGATTCATATCAGACATTGATGAATCTGTGGTTTCATGGGATTGTTTGCGGGGCCAGGTCCAGGCAGGCTGTTGAGAGATGAAAGAGATGTACATCTTTTCACACGTCGTCACTCAGCCAGGACCGAGCAGATTAAAAGAGACAATTACTAAAAAGAATCTCCTTGAAATGTGGGGGAATGAATGACTCAGCCCACACACCGAGCACTAATTGCAAGAGATTCATACTCCATTTGTGACTTAATGTAACTCCTGACCAACACTAGACGCCTAACTCTCTCCTTAACAAAACTCTTAATTGTGCTGTGACTGTCTTTCATAAAAGAAACCTTTAAAAAAAAAAAGAGTACAGTATGTAGGATTTGGCGGCATCTAGTGATGTTGTTGCAGATGGCAAACAACCAAGTACCCCTTCGTTCACTCCTCCCTTTCCAAGACTGCAGTAACGTGAGCCGCCGAGTGCAAAACCGAGTGGTAACGCTGTTCTCCTCGCTCAGAGGCCATCCTTACCATAATAACACTACATGAGGAGCAACGGAAGTCAGATGGCGGCTGGCTGTACCACGGTTTCGTGCTCTACGGCTCACGTTACTGCAGTTTCACAAGCGTGTCAGAGAACTACAGTGACCTTCAGGTAACGTAAAAACGCTAAAGGCTCTCTCTAGTTTGGTTTGTCCATTCTGGGTTACTGTAGAAACATGGTGGTGCAACATGGCGGACTCTGTGAAGAGGACCCGCTCCCTATGTAGATATGAAGGGCTCATTCTAAGCTAATGAACACACAATGATTCTTAGTTTCAGGTGATTATATACACTAACGAAAACATAGTTATGAATATTATATTCCATTTCTGCTAATAGATCCCCCGAAATGTTACACACTGTTCCTTTAAAGAAATGAAAAATTAGCGATTTTGTGTGACAATTACTAAGCCTTTCCTTTTGTGAGATATTTAGGACTCAAACAAACACAATGAAACCACCACACATTGGCACAGCAAGTCATTGCAGATGCAGATGAAGCGAGCCAAAATCTGTATCTGCAGAAAAACACAAAACAGGAGCAATCTGATTTTCAGCCATCGTTTGTTTAGGTTTGATGGAATTAATACCTCTAATTCAACCTGACAGTCATCAGTGTTATTATTATAGAGGTACTTTTGCAAATGTATGTCACACAAACATCCCTCATCTGTGTGGGGTCAGTGGCTGTTTATTGTTGTAATCTGCGACAACACACTGCGCCTGCTGCTTGTGTGTTCCTACGGGCTGATTTACAGACAGCTGGTCAGCTGGTAGGACACGGCTTGTCTTTGCTGATTCCACGGCTCGTCTCCTGTTGGACTGCAGCGATGACAAACACAATTTTCCATTGTGGTATTCAAACCAGTTTCACAACATTGCGAGGCCCGCACACACACACACACACACTCACACTCACACAATCTCACGGACATGCTGATACTGAAATTTCTCCTATCGAGTCAAGATGAGCTTCAGTCACTAGAAGGAATCCACAACAGCCACACAATAAACCAAAAGAATGTAATGCAAGTAAACTAATAAGGCCTATCTTATCTGATTAAATCCTCGCTGACAGCCAAGTCATTCATGCGGCATTGTGAGCATCACAGACAGGTTAGTCATGTTTGAACAACGGAAGAAGTAGCCTGCGTTGCCGACAATTTAAAACTCTTACTTAAACAGACACACAATATATTATTGACGTTGTGGTTAGTATTTAAATATGTTAAATTAACTTTGTTCTTTTGCTGAAGAAAGGAAATTTATGCAGGGATCAATGTGCACACAGAAACACTGTGATCAAGTCTACAGTATGAACGTCTATACACAACAAAACATAGTAATGACACTAACTGTCTTGCCACGCGTGAGCGAGGTCTTGCCCTTGACAGCCAAGTGACAGATGGAGCAGCGACAGAGACGGATGACAGCGGGAGAGATGGAGACAGAGGGTGCATAATTCTTTAGCACCACCACTAATTAAGAGGATAAGTGTTTATGCATGGCTTTTAAATCTGCAACACATTTACAAATGGGTAGTATAAACATATTAATAAAGAAAATGTTGATACGCACATCAGTAATTAGACTTTTTGATTTAAAAAAAGGAATAAATTCAAGATTAGCAATACTCAAATATCATTAATTGCATTGTACGTTTCTAAGCGACTGAGCCCGACTGATATATTTGCAGCACAGTAATGCTAGCTTAATGGCACAATGAATAAATCTATCACTCAAGTCACAATGTGTGATCCGTCACAGATCTTCCATTAATTGTTACAATGGGTTGCTCCGCTGGGAATTGAACCTCTAACCTCGGCACCATCAAATAATCACACTGACCTCTGCAGGATCACATCCACAACACAAGGGCACACACACACACACACACACACACACACACACACACACACACACACACACACACACACACACACACACACACACACACACACACACACACACACACACACACACACACACCAGACTGCAGGGCTCACCAGCTGTAACATATCATAGATGGATTCGGTCGAGCGCCTGGCGTTCCTGCTCCTCCTAAAGGCTGACATGCTGGCAGGTCAAACTGAGGTCAACGAGAAGTCAGATGTCCGTTTCCTAGCGTCCAGGTAGCTTCCATTCCTCCCTCCGTGCCACTCAGTGCCAGAAGGGTTTGTTTTTACAGTATCTTCCTCCAAAATGTACGACTGATAACACCGTGCAAGATGTCTGGATCTTGATCCAGCCAAACTGACATAAAAGTGTAAAAGTAAATATATCTCCTATTCAACACTCACGCTGCTCTGCAAAAAACACTACTGCTGGTAAAATCATTACCGCCGCAGCTGAGCAAATGGGTCAAAAACACAGATCGCACTAAACAACAGCGCTCGCATGTCACCTTATCCTAAAGAGACTATCCAATCAGTCTCTCTGTCTCAATCCCCCCCCCCGACTGCCTCTGCATGTTCCCCGGTCATCTACCCGTTTCCACTCTTTCTCCGTCTGTCCTTGTTGACTATCTCACTTCTGTCCAGGTATTTGAGAGCAGCAGCAGGAGCAGCAGCAGCAACGGGGAATACAACATTAAATAACAAGATCAAACATCACATCCTCACGAGATATGGAAGAAAAGAGGGGAGGAGAAAAGAGGGAGGAGAGAAGGGGAGGTGAGGAAGCAGTGGGTGGTGAGAGCCAAACACAGGAATACAGGAACAGCACGAAATGACAACAGGCATCTCTCTCTCTCTCTCTCCCTCCCTTTCATAGAAAATCAGAGAGACTTATGTCACCACGCTTGAAGAAGGACAGCAGGTAAATATTATGTACGAGATTCCTCTCATGTTTCAAAACCGGTCTCTGAAATGACCCCCAAGAATCAACTCAAGCAAGCAAGATTACACCATCGAAAGGACACCAATTTGAAATAAAAACGTACCCAGCACAATAAGAAATGCCCTGATGCACATAACATCTCCTCCTGGTAGTCAAAGCAGCTTGAAGTATATTCAACAAATGATATTTGCTCCAGGTCCGACTGGAACTTCACGTTCTCGTACCGTAATTGCTTCCATCTAGAGCCCGAAATTCACTTTCCAGCACCACCCTAGTCAATCCAAGGATCGCTCACCGCACTATACCACACCTGCTGCACACTTGTCTTTCCTGAGAAACAAGAGTTGCGTAACACTTGTAGGAATAAGACTGTTCTTTACAGTCCAGAGAGCGGAAGGGTCAATGACTTTCTTCCTCAAAGAGTTGATATTTCCACAAGTTTGTGATCACAATCTTTAGTTGAAATATAGAGATTGTTGCCGTCAAAAACTTCAAACAAAGATACGTAAGCTTTAGTCGAATGCAAGTGTGGTTTCAATGATTTAAATCAACGCTGATAAAAAAAAGGATCAGCGAATGAGCATATGTGCACACACACAGACAAAAAGCTTAGCAGATATAAACAAAACAGTTAAGAGGCAGGCAGCAAGTAAATAAAGAGAGCACCCCGGCAGCAATACCTTTTCTCTAGTCAGTCCAACACATGCATTTCCTAACCATTTCCAACAGAGAAGAATCTTTTTTTTTTACCCTTTTACAAAAATGTTCTACATCACAGACTCGCCCCTTCAGAACAGAGACAGCATGAGGGAGGAGCGTGGAGGCAAGCACAAACCTGCTCTCACACCCGTCAGCTGAAACCATGTACAGAGAGAGAGAGAGAGCCAGGATAAACAGAGATTACACAGATCCACATAACCTGGCATACAGAGACACACACATGGGTGTACTGTATCTTGACATGTGGTATTACAACACATGTATGAGTAAATATACATTTTGATGGCATGCACTCAGGAGCAGGCATGTACTTGTCAATGTCAGTGAGCACAGAGAGGGGTGGGGGGAGAGGGGAGAGTCTTGAAGTACAGTTTTGATCTGAAAATCCATAAATCCCCACGAGGAATGATGGGATATACGCCATGACAGAGAGAGAGTGAGAGAGAGAGAGAGACATTTTAATCATTTAATCTGAAGTGAAAGGATGGTTATGTTATGACACGAGTCTTCACAAATCTATGCATGAACATCTAGACTTTTAAGGCTGAAAGCTTCCTCCTACAACTCCTTAAAATCAGTAGCGAGTACCCGGCATTAATAACAGAACGTAAGAAAAATTCAGTTTTTCACATTTAAATTAATCTAAATAGTAGGCTATATTATCATATATTACACACACAATGAATACAATCTATAAATGGTTGAATGCTGAAATATTCCACTCAATATTCGGTGATCATGCTTGACTAATTTTGAGCCAGATCTGTTCTTGGTTGCATGCTCAGTGTTAGAACAATTACTGTTGTGTTGTGATTGGCTAGAATCCAAAATTCTCTCTCTCTCTCTCTCTCTCTCTCTCTCTCTCTCTCATTTTTTACCAGAAATTATATTACATTTGGGATCATAGCAGAGAAGAAAACTGAATTTCTGTTGAATACTTTATTTATTTTAGGTAATTTCATCATACATGTATTAAGACACAACCCTTATTTTATGAGAGAACTAACACTGTTCTGAAAACCGCTGAAGTATATGAAAAAGAAAGCAGCAAAAAAAAACTTCTGAACATTATTAATGCCTTAGAGTTATTAGAAGAGTCCCTTTAGCTATTTTATTTTTTATTAGGTTATAATTTTGTTTAAATTGTGTGCTCCGTTTTCTAAAGAGCCAACTACTGATGATGAATTACTTGCCATATTGTTGTACATTTTCTACTTTAATAAAAAAAAAAAAAAGATATTGTTGTCTTGCTGGCTTCATGAACCAGCCCAGTGCTCCCTCTAGTGGACGACTGTGAGATGACAGCAACAACTGGGACAAAAGCTGTGAGGCCTGATTAGAGGGCAATGAGAAGAGGAAAGTGAAAGAACCATTATAAAAGATGACTTAAAGGCTAAAAATACTGAAGTTAAGTCCGAAAATATAATTAAATATACACTCAATTTATGGATGGAGTAGTCAGTAACTACATTAAACAAATGCATTGCATCTACGGAGCTATTTAACCTGAATTATACCATCAGGAGTCAATCAAAACAAATCTTGATGAAAACTCCCCCCCCATAACCCCCCTACCCTTCACACACTGAATAATGCATTTCCCATTTCAAATACCCCTAAGCCAAACTGATAGAGGTTTGTAAATTATAAGCAGCACTTGTCAGTGAGGCTGACTACACCTTGGAGAACACTAGCAATCACCGTCATCTCTATTATCGCCAGCAATCACCGTTTTTATACTCCAGTTGGTTTATCATATTGTGGAGGTGGCTCTGTGCTTTGTCTAAAATAATGAACCTCCCCGTTTCCTCCGGCTAGCCAGACACTCATTTATCTCCACTAAATGATGTGAAACACTGTGGAGAATGAAGTAATTAGAATGTGGGGATAATTAAAATTGTCCCACTTTGCCTCTTTTTCCTCCGTCTTGCCACCATGTGACCGCAGGCGGTGGGTGAAATGAGGTAAGACGCAATCTTCAGCACTTTGGAGGCTTTCCAAAGAGGCGAGTGGGGGAAACAAAACCATGTTCAACATGAGCGAAAAAAAAAAAAAAAAGGGCAACCCAAATTTAAGAACATAAATAACATTTTTTTTTTGGAAGTTCCCAGGGATTCTTTGGTAAGTTTGTATTGAGAGGAGGAAGCGTCCAAGTGCTTCAGGCTCAGGTCAGGGCCCACAAGGGAGCCGTGCTGTTTGAGAGCCTCATGCTGTTTATGGTAAGGAGCAGCAGGGGGTTAGTTAGTAGGAGGAGGAGGAGGAGGAGGGAAAACAAGGACAGGAAGTCACAAGGAAACTGGAAGGACGGGAGAAAAGAAAGGAGCGTTCAAAACAAAGATAATGAGACAGCAGCGTGATTAGAAAGGACAAACACTGAGCTGTCATGTTTGACGCAGGACACGGTCACATTGCTGCTCTCAATAATGGGCACAAAATATACGACAATAAATCAAGCAGCCAAGGATCAAGAAAGGTAAAGAAAAAGGGAGGATGAAAAAATGAGGCCAAAAACAGACAGCAGATGGAAATTAGGAGAGAAACAAGACAGCACACGTTAGACTGGAGCAGGAGGTGAGAGACTGAGAGGTGAGATGAAGATCATAGATTTCCAGAGCGTGGTTGATACTGTTGTTTTGTTCTGATGTACTGGTTTGCCCTGTATTTCCTTGCTTGTAGGGCTTTGTTTTTCTTTCTCTATTTCTGTGGAACGGCATCTAATAATAAACCAAAAAGCACACGACTTTACAGACAAGGGGGAGCAATATTCTAGTCTCGAACCTTCATTATTGTGTCTCAAAAGAGATTGCATTGTTTCACATGAGGATGTGATTTTTTTTTTTTTAATGTATTATTAAGTGAAATTTATTTATTTTCATTTTATTTCGAATTTTTATTTTATTTCTTTTAATTAAATTAATTTTATTTAAAATTGAGTTTATTTATTTTATATTATTATTTTTAAATGTATTATTTTATTTTAATTTTTTATTGATTTTATTAAATGAGCATGAACTTGTATGTGCATATACAAATTCACCCTCCTTTAATGGTAATGAGATGCTACAATGAGTTTCCTGCACTGCATAAAACAACATACAGCTGCTCTGACACTTGCGACATTGCATAATCTTTTCAACATTAAAATGATTAAACTGCACACTAAGATTGCATGTTGCATTTTGTGTTTTCTACCGTTCCCCTTGTTAGAATAGATTTGAATGGATTTCTTCTTGCATGTAGAAACACTATGAGCTTAGAATAGCAAAATCTTTTAAATGTTAAATTAGGAGCTGTGCAGAGGTTCAAAACTATTGTAAAGTTTAACAAGTTTAGAATCGCTGAATGTTTCTCATCCCTATCCAGCTATCCTGGCAACCCTATCTGTCGGTATTTCTCTCATCTTCGCATACTTTGCTTCCAATGAATAATGGCACATTGGAGTCACAGAACCACCACTGTCCAACGGGTCTGACCTCACCCATTAGTTAGCCCTCGAGACTGAAGCTCACTGACACAAATCCAAGAGAGAACACAGCGCTGTCCCTTCCCTTTCCTCATCTTTTGTTCATATCTGGGCTATCGACAGAGAGGTACAAAAAAAAATAAAAATGTTTCCGGTGGCTACTGGTTATCAGACATTGCCATGGTAATGGGAGTGACAACCGTATCCAAGGGAGACCGGCTGGCGCACGGCGTGTCCCAGCAATCACTGCGCCGACCCTGATCAGACCAGACATGATCTTAATTAGACAGTGATGCTCTTTCACTCACCTGTCGGTCTCCATCTCTGTGCTCCAGAACACACACACACACACACACACACACACCCAGTCGTGCAACACATCTGTTCAAGTGCTAGGTCTATTCAACACACCACAAAGTAGTCATGCAATATGTTGTCAGCACTGTATAAAAACTAATCTGTTATTTATGTAAGAATGTGAATACAGTGTGTTATAAAGGTGTGAACATATTTAACTGCATGAATTAATCATCAAGTTGGACTTGAATTTACTAAAAAGCAACTTCAAAGCAGTTGTGAGTGTGTGAAATATGGTGTAATGGCTGTGTGTGCGTGTCTTGACACACTTGTGTTTCTCGTCTCAGATCTTTCAATCCTTTTGTGTAAAAGGTCACGAGTATCACATGTGAAAAAGCCTCTGAACGTCTTCCAGCTTTCTGGCTATACATGCTACACACTCACACAAAAATCTGACACGGGTGAAGAAATATTGAGGATAAGACCTGCCAGACAGTTTTTGTATAATCATAAACACATGGGCCCTCAAACGTACATCTAGAATGCATTGGATTGTTGGTTAGTGATATCAGTGTTTTTGTCTTTTCTGCTTAACAGATCTGAGATCAGAAACAGGGAGAAATTAACCACACTGCTGCTGAAGCAAAACAACAAGCCAGCAGGCTGAAATATGACAGCTAATCAGCCACTTCAAAACACCAGCATTGCTCCACAGGTCACACACACACAAACACACTGATACCAAAACTGCTGTTCTTTGTCTTCAACAACACATCTGGGTGTGGATCTTACTCCATCCTTTGTCAAACTACACTGTTAATCCTCTGCTCTGTTGCATGTACACTCACCGGCCACTTTATTAGGCACACCTGTTCAATTGCTTGTTAACACAAATAGCTAATCAGCCAATCACATGGCAGTAACTCAATGCATTTGGGCATCTAGAGGTGGTGAAGACGACTTGCTGAAGTTCAAACCGAGCATCAGAATGGGGAAGGAAGGGGATTTAAGTGACTTTGAACGTGGCATGGTTGTTGGTGCCAGATGGGCTGGTCTGAGTATTTAAAAAAACTGCTGATCTGCTGGGATTTTCACGCACAACCATCTCTAGGGTTTACAGAGAATGGTCCGAAAAAGAGAAAATATCCAGTGAGCGGCAGTTGTGTGGACGAAAATGCCTTGTTGTGATGTCAGAGGTCAGAGGAGAATGGGCAGAGTGGTTGGAGATGATAGAAAGGCAACAGTAACTCAAATAACCACTCGTTACAACCAAGGTATGCAGAATACCATCTCTGAACGCACACCACGTCCAACCTTGAAGCAGATGGGCTACAGCAGCAGAAGACCACCCGGTACTAGCACTGGCCACTTTATTAGATACACATTGTACCTAATAAAGTGGCCGGTGAGTGTATATGTATTAGGGATGCAAAACCGAACCATAAAATCTGTACCGTTCAACGACATACAAACTGAACTGTGGGCTTGTTGAACTGTTGATGAGATGCCAGAGATATAGAAGAGGCAATTATCTCAACATAGACCTACTTGACCGTTAAGTACCCTGCCTTATTTCATGTATAAAATCAGTGTTATGATTTCATATTATATGGAATAATCATTCATTATTCAATCAGTCAACCTATTCATATATTTTTTACTTCAAACACATTGGAAACGGTTGTGTTTTTCTTCTCCCAAATGTGCAAAACATACCAAACAGAAACCGTGACCCAAAAAACGCAATAGTATTACACCCCATGTGTCACGTTTTCAGAACTTGTCGAAACAAGAAGGAAACGGCGTGGATGGGAGGAAAATGAGCATGAATGTGGAGAGAAGTACGACAGTGATTTATCATGCCACTGATGAGTTTCAGTGATTAATTATTCTATTTAGCAGGGAGGAAGAGAAAGTGCTGTGAGCAATACATATCAGACAGAAACACGTGGCAGATATAGGAGTAAGATTGATGGAGAGGAATGACAGCAGACATCTGATTAATAGAGCTAAGGATTAAGTGTAAGATTGAATATTTATCATTTCCATAAGCTCTACTTCTGTGAGCTAGAGAGACATTGAAAAGACTGACCGTCACACACACAAAGCTCCTCTGTGCTGGTATGGGAGCAATTGAGACAATCACAGTGGTATACACAGGCACAAACTCACAGACACACACACACACACACAGCAACTGCAGATTCCATCAGTATCCAGGAAGCTGTTGACCAAGAGGAATGTGTTCCCCTACATGCAAAACTCCACTTACATAAGCTCCATCAGATCAGCCATACAGTCCACTAATGGGTACAAACAGGAGCACAGTACAATCTCTGATGTTTGAATCTGGTTCGTTGGAGGAGGAGGGGGTTGTGGAGAAGAGGATGTATCGGGACACGCAGCCTATAGACAGATGGTCTTGGAGGCATATAGACACACACAAACATGCCTCTTTACTCTCACTTAGCCAAACACATGAACACACCTCTCAGACAAATGCACAGCAGTCAAACAAGCAGGCAGGAACGCTGGCTTATGTAAGAGTTTATGAAGCCGCCCGGGGAAGTTACACAGACGCTTTGTTGCTGGAAATGGGACAGAAACATACAGGCAATATGGGATGACACGGGGAGGAAGAGAGGGAAGAAAAGTGGGCAAGACAGATGCCTGCAGGTCCGCACACACACACACACACAGAGCGCAGGCAACAAACAGTGAAAGCAGAGATAACGCTTCACCTCTGGGAATGTGAGTTATGTGACAGGAAGTCTCTTCTGGAGATCTGACTGGATCGCTGCGACTGCTGGTTAGTCATACTGTAAAAACACGCGCCGCCGAAAAAAAACACCAGCTGCCTTCCTCATTTCTGTAGGTCTCCTGACGCAAACCTGAGCCAGCGAACGCCACATGTGTTGAAGACCAGACGTTGTGCAGACACTGTGGCACTGAAGGTGCACACAGAGGCTCTATAGAGGTTATACTTTTTTTTTTTTTACGTGTTTGCCGTGCTGCTGTAAAAACAACAATTTGTGTTTTTTTTTATGGAGGATTAGGTGCTGGACTCAGTGGGCAACCTCCGGGGTCTGAGAAGTGAAGCAAATGTATGAAAGTATCTTAAACTTGCATTCTTTCTAATAGCCAGCAGGGGGCGACTCCTCTGGTTGCAAAATAGAAGTCTATGAGAAAATGACCCTACTTCTCACTTGATTTATTACCTTAGTAAACATTGTCAACATGAGTTTATGGTCTCAATCACTAGTTTCAAGTCTTCTTCAATACAGCATGATGTTCATTTATTAAATTACGGTCCCATTTAGAGTCAAATAGACCATAAAGCAGGGTATGCTTTAGGCTGTGGCTACCTTGTGATTGACAGGTCGCTACCACAGCGTTGTCTGGTCTTGGACTTGTCCGTGTTTTTATCTTACAACTTTAACCCTTTCACAGTGTGTTTTAGCTCATGAAAGTTAATTATAACCTTTTTGGTCGCTTAAAAATGTCTTATTCAGTGTTCGGTTGTTCTTGGCTCCATCCTCTCGTGTCGCTTCTGGTTGCAAAAAAAACAACATGGCGACGGCCAAAATGCAGAACTCAAGGCTTCAAAACGGCACTCTACAAACCAATGGGTGACGTCACGGTGACTATGTTCACTTCTTATATACAGTCTATGGCTGGACTATTTGTTAGCCAGTAGCAGTGATTACCTGGAATCTGCACTCGTTGCCGAGATAGATAGTATGCCATACTGTGCTGTGCATCTGTACTGTCCTATTATGTCACATTTGTCCAATGTTCCCATTTTCCATCTTTTTTATTCATATTTTTATTTCCTCTTATCAAGCACTTTCTCCATACCTGTCTCCTCCTTTGATCTCTCCCCCTTTTCTCCTTCATCAATACCTGGTTCACTCTCTTCTGCTGCTACTCACTCCAACCTCTCACCCTTCTCCCTCCCTCCCTCCATACCTCCCCCATCCTCTTCCTCCTCCATCCATCCACCCGCCGCTCCCTCCACCTCCAAACACTGCACATCTTTGTGAGATTCAGCGCGACCAGAGTGCTGGTCTTTGTCCAGCTTGGAATTCTTTACATATCTGTGCTCGGCCAGTCAGAGAGACAGGGGTGAAGGACGGGCAGGCAGATAGACATGTATGCACATAAACAGACAGACAGACAGACAAGATCCTGCTGCCTTGGGTAAAAATCCCCAGCAGGAAGAGATATTAGTGGCATTCTATTTTAATTCAATGATTATGTTTAAAAGCTTAAATGATGTCTGGAAATCACATATAAGAAATACTGACCGCAAATTCTCCTTTGTGGCTGTCTCATTAGTAAACTAAACTGTTTCCAAAGATGGTTGACTCGTTCAGTCCACTGCCTCTGGAGCTGAGCCATGTGTGCCCCTGCTGGCTAAGGATCAGACCCCATTAGAACTATCTTTCCTTTATCTTCCTCTCTGAGTTTCAGCTGTGTAATTAAATAAAGAAATAACCTACTCAAGGTGGATATTTTTGGCAAATCTTGTTTTTTTTGTCTCTAATGATCTTAGCTGCAGAAGTCTTCCCTCTAGGCTGAGACTGTGGAGGTTATTGATGGCTCACATCCTGAGTTATACCCTCTTGTGGGTCAATAGTGTGTGTGTGTGTGTTGCCCATCTGTTGTGTGGACTTTAATCCGGCACTCTATCAATTTGACAAGATGAAACATTTCTTCTTATTCTTCTGGTTCATCCTCGTTTCCTGCATGTGTGTGCCTTCACATCCCTTATTGTGTTTATAGATGTTCCTTTTCAGCTCAGCTGCCTCTATGCTTTCGTCTGCTTAATGCAGCAAATCCAGACTTTACACAACAAGCCGAGCCAAAATGCGGAAAGAAGTCTGGGCGTGTTATATTAAGATAAAGTTAACCAGGACTGAACAGGCCCTCTCATGCTTGATTTGCAGGCCGTACCAAATCACCAGCCGGCCGGCACATGTTATCGCCATTAACCATCCCCAAAAAATATTTTAACTGATAGGACTTCAAGAGCAGGGATGACTCAGCGCACAAAAAGCAGAAATCGAAGCAGCATGCTGCAAATAGCTCAGATCAATGGCAGAAATGTAATACTGTAACTATAATGTTACTTGAGGGGTAACTTGAGTCAGTTAATGTAGAAGGAAATGATAATGAGCCTGTCTGTCTGTCTATCTGACTGTTTACCTGCCACGTTCTCTGTCTGTCCGTCTGTCTGTATTCAGGCTCGGTGACCAGTTCTATAAGGAGGCTATCGAACACTGTCGCAGCTACAATGCCCGTCTCTGTGCCGAACGCAGCGTGCGCATGCCCTTCCTGGACTCGCAAACTGGTGTGGCCCAGAACAACTGCTACATCTGGATGGAAAAGTGCCAACGCCAGCCAGGTGGGAAACAACATCTGATCCACTGGACGAATTCATGCTGCTGATTTGACTTTCAATATATGTGAATGTTTATGTTCTATTGATGTGGTATTTGTTACTATTCCCACTTTTATTTAAAGGTCCAGTCTGTAGGATTTTGGGGGATCTATTTGCAGAAATGGAATATAATATCCATAACTATGTTTTCATTAGTGTCTAATTACCTGAAACTAAGAATCGTTGTGCTTTTGTTAGCCTAGCATGAGCCCTTCATATCTACATATCTTCACAAAGTCCGCCATGTTGCTCCGCCATGTTTCTACAGTTGTCCAGAACAGATAAACCAAACACTGGCTCTAGAGAAAGTCTTTCGCGTATTTTGTTACCTAAAGGCCACTGTAGTTCTCCGTCACACTTGTGAAACTGCCGTAACGTGAGCTGTAGAGTGCAAAACCGTGGTACCGCCATCTGAACTTTGTTGTTCCTAAAGTAGGCGGGGCAAAGGTACTGAACAATACCACAGCGTTAACACAGTTTTTCACTCGGCGGCTCACGTTACTGCAGTCTTGGAAAGGGAGGAGTGAATGGAGGGTTATTCAGTTGGTTGCAATTTGCAACCACACTGCTAGATGGCAATAAATCCTACACACTGTCCCTTTAAGGAACAGTTTTTATATTTTGGGAAATACACTCATCAATTTCTTGTCAGGAGTTGGATGAAAAGATAGATACCGCTCTCATCTGTACACTATAGATGAAGCTGGTTAGCTTAGCTTAGTTTAGTTTAGCACAAGAAAAGCAGAAATGCATAAATAGGGATAGATAGAAAGGATTTAATTTACAGATCTCCACCCGCAATAAAGAAAGCAAGTCAACCCCTCTTTTGTATATTACAAAAGTTACCACTTGCTGATTTATCCTGAGACGTGCAGACAGAATGCACATCTGGGTCGCCTGTGCAACCGAAGGCAACAATCTGCTCTTTAGCGTGAGCTGGACACAAATAGCCCGTTCTCCATCTTGTATGCAAAGCCCTTCAGGCCACACCCTATACTTTGTGGCAGACCTAACTCGCATTATATGAATTTATTCTGGGTTTATCCCTCCCCCCCACTCCTTTCTCTTTTTTTTCCTCTCAGCATGCTGACATAAAAAAATGCTTATTTCCCTCCATCTCTGTCTTCTGCTAAACTAATGGTGGAATATGATTAAACACAACAAATATTCAATTCAACAACAAGAAGTTTGCTTTGCTGAAAATAGTGACAAAGCAAATGTATCTAAGTTGTTTATTTGAGTAAAACTGAATGGAACCATCCTCAACATTAAGTAACATTTCTACACTGGCATGTCTAATAAAGTACCCATAATCCCTGGTTTTATGTGAGTTTCTGGAATCCATAACAGCAGGATCTTTATGAATATGTGGACCATTAGCGAGAGCACTGAAAGCGGGACATATTAAGTGTCGGGAAAACAAGACCAGTCCGCAGTGTATTTCCGTGTGTGTGTGTGTGTGTGTGTGTGTGTGTGTGTGTGTGTGTGTGTGTGTGTGTGTGTGTGTGTGTGTGTGTGTGCAGAGGGGTCTCAATGCAAGTTTTGTTAAAATTGTAAGCCTGCCAACGGTTGTTAAAATTCTTCCTGTGTGCCTGTGTCTCTGCATGTGTGTACGCCTATGTATATATGAATATGTGTGTGTGTGTGTGTGTGTGTGTGTGTGTGTGTGTGTGTGCAGGCCAGGCAGCAGGACAGATGTATACCTATCCTGCTCGTTGCTGGAGAAAGAAGAGGCGACTCCACCCACCCCTGGATCCTCAGCTCCGCCTGTGTGAGCTTCGACTAGGTAAGACAAACAACGCCAGCACATTGACATGCATGCACAGTGAGCGCCGTAGCCGCAGCAGTATTGACCCACACTTATACAATGAAAGACACTTAAAACGGTGCATCCACTCCTTTTTTATCTTTGCGTAATCACCTTAATTCACATATATGTCGCATTTGTGCCCTCTGTGCTCTCTTGTATAGCTGCACAGAGCTTTAGGCGTGCTCAGTGGCGTTAATGTTCGCTATCTGACCATCTGGCTCTGGTTAGCCCGTCTCTCTCGCCAGGTCTCCAGGTTCATTCTCTCCCCCGAATCAATGCCTCCTCTCACTGTTCTCTGGCACACACACACACACACACACACACACACACACACACACACACACACACACACACACACACATACATAAGCGCACAAACACCCCCACACATGACTCTCGCTCTCTGTTGCAGCACAGAAGCACCCTAACTGGGCCTCCGTAATCATTTGTCCATGAGGCATTAGAATGTAAGTGAGTCTTATGAGGTGGAAGTGTGTGTGTTTTTTTATATCTGTGTGTGTATGTGTGTGTGTGTGTGTGCGTGTGTGTGTACCCATGCATGCATATGTGTGTGTTATAGGGGATTTTAGTGCAAGAATGCCTCAGGAACCTGATAAGGGGGAGAAATAAAGGCAAGTCTTTGTCTCGGCTTTGCCACACTATTGTTTCGCCCCTCGCTGTCCTCCAGACGCAATATAATACTCCAGAGCGTTCCACCAAGAACGATTCAGCTTTAGTCAGGAGAAGAAAAAAAAAAAAGAAGAAGAAACTCCCCAGAAGCGACCAACTAAAACACGTAAAGGGAAAGAAAACTAGCCGTACACTGTAGTTAACAAGAGCAGGAGAGCCTTTGTGGGGGTGAAAGAGTCTCCAGTTTTGTTTTTCAGAGATCCATTTCTGCAGTTTGGCCCAGATATCTATCATAACACGACAGAGGAATGTGAGTGCTCCCCTTTCAGGCTTTTGGAAACGCTTTATGTTTATTTAATTCTTCCTGAGCAGAAAGGTTTGTCTCTCTCTCTGTGTGTGTGAAGATACGCAGAGACAAGGTATCACAAGGTTACTATGACATAGTTTGAAACCAGAATTTGACTCCTTGTTTTGTGCAGTGGCTCCTCTGCTTCTTCTTCATGTCGCTGCTCAACATGTCACTGGCCATGCCTCAGCAGCCATTTTGCTTCCCTCAGAGTAAACTCCCTGTTTAATCGGATTAGGGTTACAAAAAAAGGCCCAAGCCAATGCATAAGAATTTGATAGGGGACATATCATGCTCACTGTCAGGTTCATACTTGTATTTTGGGTTTCTACTGGAACACGTTTACATGCTTTAATGTTCAAAAAACATTGTTATTTTTCTCATACTGTCTGTCTGTCTGAATATACCTGTATTTACCCTCTGTCTGAAGTGCTCCATTTTAACACCTGTCTCTTTAAGACCTCCAGAAAAAGCCCAGTCTGCTCTGAGTTCTCAAGCTGTGGGTGGTATAGTCTAATGAGCTTGCATGTAACATAGGAACATAACATAGGAATGTAACATGGCTTGTGGAATCACATGTTTTCTGATCTACGAAGCCCACAAAAAGCTGACAGGGTTGTCGTATTTCACAGTTTGTGGGTTGGTAGGCACTCCAGAAACCCAAACAAGCACCAAACAAGTGTTTCATGATATGTCCCCTTTAACATTAATTTTAAGATGTACAAAAAGCAATGAGCATGCAGTTTAAGCCAGCTCTTTACATTGGCCAGGTCACTGCAGCAATTTTGTGTTGCACTTCCATAAAGTTATATCCTGATTTTTAGTCCCATTTATGGGTCGAGCTCTAAAAATTCTAGATCCTACATTTCCCATAATGCAACTCAAAAGCATCTTCATTCGACCCTCAAGTCTCCTAAATGCCCACTTCTTCCAAACCCTACACAAAGAAGATTTTTTTTTTTAAAAGCCCAAACCCAGATAACCCTGATGACATCATTATGACATCATCAGGGTTAATTTTCTCAAACTTTGGCATGCTTATCCAGAGCCACAGAAGACGTTATACAACCGCTTTCACAGGCTAGTACTCCTCCCGACGAATAAGCTGACCTTCATGTGTAAAATCGGTGGACTGCCCCTTTAAGGATCAATATGATATGTGAGCACGTATGGATGTTTGTTCATATGGGGTTGGGGGGGCGGGGAGGTGTCGGGCGTTTCTTTGCTTTTCACTAGCAGAGCAGAAGAGCATTCAGCTCCACATTCTCTCCACCATGTTGGCCCTGGAGAGTCTAGGGAGGGGTGAGGAGGTTATATAGGGGAAAGAGGGCAGAGAAAAGGGAGGGAGGGTGTCTGCAGAGAACAGAGACGAAGGAGGGGGCATATATGTTGGGTTATGGGGGGGCAGGTTTTGGGACTGTGGTGAGGGATACAAAGTGGGGAGGGAGGAAATGTCTTGTCAGTGCCAGCAAGTCAACCCACACAAATAGACACAAAGAAATGAGAGGAGGAGGGAGAAGAGGAGACCCAGAGGTTTCAGCAGCTCTGTATTCAATAAGAATATCTCACAGCCTCAGTGTCCCTGCACACTCCCTGCGTTTCTTATCACATCCCCACTTTCATTCTGTCCTGATCTCGGTGTTAGAGTTCAAAGACGAGGACAGAGAGCCAATGCTGCAGCAAGTTCATCTCCACGGAAATGAAAAGAGATAGTAGAAGCAAGAAAGAGAGTGATACACTGGAGATTTAATTCAGGAGCAGGGTTCTTCTTTTTGTTTTGGTTCATTTATTCCTCTTCTCTTACTGTGCACCTGGTGTCACTGTTACTAAAAGCTTTGGTTAATTGGCACAAAGCTGGTAAGTGGCCTGCAGATTGCCAGAAGAGGACATTTAACTTTTGTGTTTAATAAGGTCAGCAAACTTTTAGAAGAAAAAGTGTCAGTGAGGATGACAAACTATAAAAAGAGTTTTAAAATGAATTTGCACTGGTAAGGACACACACACACCTTCCTTTTAAAATGCTTATTCTACCACCTCCTCAGAGGCTGAGCTGGCCCCGAAGCGTGAGGTGCCCCCAGGGGAGGCCACAGCCTTGGAGGCCCTCCTGAGGGCGGACAACCTGCTGGAGAAAAAAAACAACATCTGTAAGGAAGAGGAAACGTTGCTGGAAATACAGGTATTTTATTATTATGTACAATATCATACATCATTAAGGTATGTCTGTTGTCAAAATACAAACCCATATGTCCTCGTTTTACCCCTTTCCAACCTCTTCACGCATATTTTTACTTTTACCTAACCCTCCCTCTGTCTGTGTATTCGTGCTCCGTAGAGAGTTCTGGAGGCGGAGGAAAATGGGGACGGTCTCCATGATGATGAAGATTTTGACCTGGATACTCCAAAGAGAAAGAACAGAAACAGAGGCAAAGTGAGTCACAGACAGAGACACAGCGTGGGTGTGAAAAAGAATAGTAACACCAGTTTCATCAATACAAAATCTATTAAGGGGAGAACTACAGGTGCAATTTTGAACTAATAGATATCACAATAAAACTTCCCCAGTTGATTACTAACATGAAGACAATTACTTTTTATATTACAAGTTTTCTGAAATGTTATGTTTACATGTGTGCTAATTTGCATACATTTCCAGAACAGAAATGTGAACATTGGATAAAGACAGGCTCAAAATGTTTGTTTCATTTTGTTGACATATTAGAGTTAAAGGTTTTTACAGAGGGACTTTTTGATATATCTCTGTATCACTACATAAATAAGAAAATACTGTCAATAGAAAACATTAGAATAGAAACATTCCCTCTCGCCTTGTTTGTAGGAATAAAATATATTATAAATCATGCTATGAATAATATATAAACAAAACCCATCTGTAAAAACCTTCAGAATATAGGAATAGAATAGGTATATATGTATAGGTATAGATAGGAATGAAACTATCTAATGCAAACTTTTGGTGAATTTAGAAGAAATCTACAGACACAAATGGATAAACTGTACTAAAATAAACATATAAATGTGTATTTTGGATATTTTCTTTCCACTACTCTGAGCAAAACAGTCCCAACTCTCAAAATTGACCAGCACATGAAAAAGCAATGCTTTTGACTGTAGTGTCTCTCCTTAAATGAAAAAGTGACACTTAATTCTACAGCATCTTTATACCATTAAAAACTATTTTTTTTCATACCAAATGATCACAATAAACCTTGTTTTGATGTATTAATTAATGACAAGTTAAAAGAAATGTATGTACAGTATAGCTGTTTGTAATTAAATACTGTTTTGTCTCTTTCAGAACAGAGGATCCAGTCGCAGGAGGACAGAACCCGTTAACGTCGATGACCAGGACAAACCTTACGTCTGTGACAGTAAGAGAAAAGGATGCTTAATTCTTTGCACATCATGTGCCATCAGGTGATCAGTGCCTTTACACGTTAGTCTACCTAAATTCAGAATCACAGTGTTTCCTAAGGCTCATGGAGAAGCTTTCTTCTCCTTAGATCTGGCTATTACAAACGATAATTCCTTGAAGATGTATTGTCAGGAAACCTTTCTCTAAATACTTGTTCCAAATTCCTAGCTTATATAAACCGAGACGAATCCAGCAGACGAGTTTCTCATCTCTCAGCGATAGCCCCCTCTCCTTCTGTCCTAAGAGCTGTCCTCTGCAGCATGAAGAAAGAGTTTGCTGTTAATCCAGACCCGACTAGCATGCCACTTGTGGACAGAACCCCCCCAGGAATGGATTGCCATGCGGATGTGGATAGAGATAGCCGCGCCGACTGAGCCTCGAACAAATGAATCTCATCCTCATTTTGTGTCTTGTGCTGTCTTTCCTTTATCGTTTGCTTTTGTCTTCTCTGTTCCAGATAGATACAAACAAAAGCATAACTCAAAAAAGGCTGAAGAAGGTATCTGAACCTGTCACCATCTTGTCTTTCTAGGGGCTCCGTGAACTGTCTTTTATGATTGGCCTTTTTTTTTTTTTTTTTTGCTCATGGGCATCTGGTGTGGGAATGGCCGACTGAATGCTAATCCCTTGGAGATATCTAACGCTTTAAATGCTTTATGCTTGTCCAGGTTCCTGAATTTCAGCGCAAGCATTGCATGCCACTAACGCTACGCTGTGTGCCTTAACGCTTGCACATTGCAAGGCATGCTCCAAATGATGCTTAAGCAGCAGCTGCTCCACTAATGCCGCACAGAGGGATGCATGCTTCTTAAGGCTGCGCTAGCTATGTGATGTGATCCGCAGATGTAGCCATTGTAGAAGTGTTTACACTGGATGGAATTTCCTAACATGTTTCATGTGGATCAGTTTGTAACCGTTGGGTTGGTTTGGCAGTGAGTTTTACAGAACGATGGTGAAGTTTTGTGGTGAAATATGCAAATTTGTAAAAGGCAGAGACAGAAGCGGGTGCAATAAAGAAAGCAGCAGAAACATACAGTATAATAAGAAACTTCTATGATGGCTACAGCTCTAATGTGCTCAATAAATTCGCAATGACTCCAAGATCTACTGCAATATTACACTGTAGTTTTCATATTATTAGCACATCAAATGTTTCCAAACCAATCCTGTTTTTATATATTAGATTTGTGACTTCCATGGCTTCACAGCACAGTAACAGCAGGATAAAAAGGTGCAAGTGAAGCTCTAGTTTTGTGTTGGTTTGGATGTAATATGATCTGTTTTTTAAAACAGTTTGAGTCCCCATATCTATTAAGTAGTCCTTTCTCTAGACTGCCTTGTGAAATACTCAAAAATAAGCTCTGTTTATGATAATTACACATTTTGTTCAACAAGATAATCTTCACAAAAACTCCACTTATGTGATTTTTGAAGTGTGAATGCAATCGTTAGAAGCAAAAAGTTAGGCTAGAAATTAACTACACCATCACCATTGCATTACTTCACGTCACCACCACTAAGCTAAAGGTGGACTAGTGTTCGGTGTGATGACGTTTAGTACAAAAAAACCTTCAAAAAAACATTGACTTTGAGGCAAAGGAGCCGGTAGTGCTAAAATGCAAACTCATTTCCAGGTTTAGGACTCATTCCTGCAGCACTCTATTTAACTTATAAAACATTTTCTTGGCATTTAATATATAGCAGATCATTTTATTTTATTTATTTCATTTATTTAACCAGGTAGTAATCACTGAGATTAAGAATCTCTTTTGCAAGAGTGACCTGGCCAAGACAGCAGCATTTAAACACACATTAAAGTTTCAGACGCCACAACATAAAACAAATGCAAAATAAATACATAGCATAATATCATACAAAACATATTAAAATCAAGTGTTTGAAGCCAACGTTAAAGTGAAAAAATTCAGAAACACAGACGTTCCCGATTGACTCTGCTTCTAAGTCTTTCAGAGATAGATAAAGCTCCTTGCTCACTCTCTCAGCAGCAATAATATATCCTCTTAACAACTCTGTCTTAAACTAATGTTTACATCCCATTTATTCACATAAAATGACTGCAAAGCAGAGTGCAAACCATCAATCATGAATACTGACAGCCAGTTGAAGTTCCTGCAAATTAAAATCTGTTATATTACAATTTAGGCAGGGATAACAGATGATATTCAGCAGACTCTTAGTCCACTGTACTCTACAGTATGTTGCACAAGGTTTTATGTGTTTCTAATGGACCTGTGATGTTTCATCCGTAGTCTGTGGAAAGCGCTACAAGAACCGACCCGGCCTGAGCTACCACTACACCCACACTCACCTGGCAGAGGAGGAGGGCGAGGAGGAGAAGGAAACAGATATGACCCCGTCTCCTCCATTTAGTGCAGACAACCACAAACGTAAGCTGCTGGCTGGCATTTAATTACATAGAATGACAAAAAGTATACATACAATTCCCCCAAATCACAGTTTATGATAAACCCAAATGGCCTCAAGCTGTCAGATAATGAACGGCAGCTCATGCGTCCTTCTCCTTTACATGTGTGTGTTCCTGCCGACAGCTCAAAAGGCTGCAGATGGCACCATCATCCCCAACGACTACTGTGACTTCTGCCTGGGAGACCAGGACTCCAACAGGAAGACGGGCCAGGCCGAGGAGCTGGTGTCCTGCTCTGACTGTGGACGCTCCGGTGAGTCCCCCGATCTCCACAACACGGAGGGTTTCCATCAAAGCTTCAGGTTCTTTGTCGACGTCCGCATTAGATGTTAGAGTGTTTTCAATAGGACAAGCAAGAAAACTACTCTTAATAATACCACTCTTAACAAGGATGATAGTTTGACATTTTGGTATATATACACTTATTCGCTTTCCTGCCGAGAGTTAGGCGAGAAGATCGATACCACTGTGATGTTTGTGCGGAAAATATGAAGATACAGCCCAGGGGATGGTTAGCTTAGCTTAGCATAAAGACTGGGAACAGGGGGAAACAGCTAGTCTGTCCATAGGTAACAATGTCCGCCTAACAACACTTCTACAACTCACTAGATAAAATAATCTATCTTGTTTGTTTTAGTTTGTACAAAACCTGAAGTGTAAAATCTGGGGTTTTACAGGAGATTTTGTGCTAGACTATTTCTCGGCCAGGTGCAGTGACTTCCTGAGTCTTGTCGTCACCATGAGGTTTTTGTATGGATTAAACAAACAAGATAGAACGTGTTAATTAGTGAGCTTTAGAGGTGCTGGCAGACAGATGTTGTTACCCTTGGACGGAGCCAGGCTAGCTGTTTCCCCCTGCTTCCAGTCTTTATGCTAAGCTAAGCTAAGCTAAGCTAAGCTAACAGTCTCCTGGCTGTAGCTTCATATTTAACGTGAGCGGTATCGATCTTCTCGTCTCACTCTCAGCAGTATGAATAAGCATTTTTCCCAAAATATCAAACTCTTTTTTTTTAGAAATTAGCTGTTTGCTAGTCTCATACTTTAATTTGTGTCTACTACACATCTCATTTTTATTTCCCTTTACTTCCTTTTTTATCCACAATCTTGTTCATGTCTGTTCCTCGCCTCCTTGCGATGTTTATTTTTGTTACGTGGACTAAAATGGTTCTTCCCCAATGTGGTGCAGTTTAAAACTCTGCATCAGATATCTATTTAGATTAATAATTACATCATTTCTTTGTAATATCTTTTGGGAAGCCACATCAATAAACTAATATACTATTATTAGAAAGTTTACATACATTTTCACAGTTACTTTATGTTCAATTATTCCAACTCATCTTTCTTCAAATCAACCTGTGTCTTTACCTGATGATGTAGATCTGATTATACATTTACGGTATGCAGTGAGTTGTTGCCACAGTGTCTTTTCCAATCAATGGGTTGTCAATGAGCCTTGTAGACCATCAGAAGTGAGAGCCAACTTGCTGGAACTCTTTGCAATTTCCCTCCTAAAAAATAACATTGATTCCTATAGGCTCCGCTGCTTGCTTCCATCCTGCATGCTTCTCCATGTCAGCCTCGCCCATCAGTAAGGACTGACGACATGCATTCACTCTTTTGTTGCTCAGTTTTTCACGCATTACCTTCTGGCACATCTGGCTGCATTTTTGTTTCTTTTTCCCCTTTTTTTTCCCTCCACACTAGCCAAAGCCGCCTCTGCTGGATATCTCAGCAAAACATTTCTCGAATCAGCTCAACCGTCTTGTGCAGTAAGACATTTCGACAAAAGCGAGATGTTTTCTTGCTACGGTAGAGTTTTGTTAGAACAGCTGCGAGAGTTGTGTGGCCTTGTCTGTGTTGCTCTGACACTGATGTTTTCATGGTAGCTGGAAGAGGAGGAGTGAAGAAGGATGGGAGGAAGCCGAGCGCTCTAGAGGAGTTGTTCGGCAACGCGTCAGACAGCGAGGCCTCCACGTTTCACGGCTTTGAAGATGCCGAGGTGGAAGACATTTTGTTTTCAGACGATGATGATGATGATGATGACGCTGTGGCTGACAGCTGATGGCGGGACTTCCTGACTACCTGGACCTCGTGGCAATAAAACAAATTTTCTGATTTGACTTTTTCATCAAGGGAAGACTGGATCTCCAGATTTATTTTGAACTTTTTAAAGATATAGGACGTGTTTTCCTTCAAAAGAAATTTAAAACCATTTTTTTGGTGAAACTTTTGTCTCTGACGGATACAATTTTTTTACCATGCTCAGATGGATTTTACAGTTCAACACATTAAGACATTTTTCATAAACCAACAATAATCTCCTCACACTTGACTTTGCTTGCGTAAGATAATCAGGATCATAGATTAAACCTCACAGCTAATTAATTCTGGACTGATAAAGGTCAATAGACACGGTGGACCAAAGAAATAAAGGAATAAATTACATGAGTGGCCGCAAATGCGATGAACGTGGACTCTTGAGTCACTCCATTGGAGGACAGGTAGCCGAGAGGTAAGAGCCAATCGGCACTCCATTGCTCCTCTCTGTCTTTACGGGCAAGATCTTTTCCTTCTATCAGTAGACGCTGGCTAGAAATGCTTTTGTCTACCGCCTGCTGCTGAGTGGTATCCATCTAAGCTGACAGGCCATCTTTTGAACTGCCACAGCTAATTTCTCCCCGACTGTAATTTCTCAGTTTAATTTGGGAGGCTTTCTGCTTCACTCAGATCACGTTTTTCTTTATTCACCCATCACACGCTTGACGAATGTTTTCTGGCTGCTTTCCCAGTCCAGATATGTAAATCCTTGATTATAGCTCATTCATGGCTCATTGATACCCCATTGATATCAGGGCGACACCGATGATTGTGTGCACGAGAGGCTGACAGCACCGTGAAGCTGTGGGTGGGGGGAGGCTATAAAAGACGTTGACAGTAGCTGTAAACAATTTTACATATACCAAATATTCTTTTTGTTGAGTTGTCACAGCTGTAGACTTCTCGGAGGATGATAAAATACTGCTGGGCTGTGTTTTTCTGTACGCACATCACAGCTTGTGTTTTCCAGACATATAATCACTAGTCTTTTGTGGCTCGATTGCTTTTGATGCTACATTTCATCCGGCTGTATGGACTGACAACACTATACAGGGTGTAATTACAGACAAAGTTGACACTTACAGCTTGCTCTTATAAAGACATGGCAATCTTCTTTTGAAGGGAGGAAGTAATGTTTTCTAAATGACTTTTCAATCACTTCAGCAAAAAGTTTAAATTTGTTTTAGCACAGTAGTAATACTGTATATTCATTAACATAGCCTGCCAGGCACTGGGGCAATCAGATACAGTTGCACATCATGTAAATCAGCTTTTAACGGCTTATGTAAATATGTTCAGATGTGTGTCAGTCTCTGTCTGCTGTCAGCTCCAGTTCAGAGCTGCCATGTTTGTCTCGGCTATTACGTAAGAAAACACCACTGACTTTGCTTTGTAAACTCTTCTGGCAACCCACTCTGTCACCCCTTCCTTCACTTTTCTCTCCTCTCCTCTCCTCTGCTCTCTTCTCCTCGCCTCCCCTCCGCAGGTCACCCCACATGTCTGCAGTTCACCGATAACATGATGCAGGCGGTGAGGACGTACCAGTGGCAGTGCATAGAGTGCAAGTCTTGCAGCATCTGTGGGACCTCAGAGAACGACGTATGTATACCGTAGTAGGAGAGGGCAAGCCAGGTTTCCCTTTGAATTTGCTTTGAAGCGCACCAAATTTGACATGCTTCCCTTTTAATGTCGCGACCTTTCCACAGTCAGCATTCAGCCCGTCAAAGGCGATACATACTTGCCAAGCAGATATTATATGTGACAAGTCGCCCTTGATGTGATTTTTTTTTGTCTCATACCAGTGACTGGCTCAGAAATATGTTTTATAAAAGTGATAAAAGATGTAAATTAGCATATTGTTTGCTCTTTTATTTGCTTAGCACAATGCAGTCCACAGTGATTATAAAGCTGAAGATAATAAAGCACAAAAAATAACAATAATGTAAGCAACTTTAAATTAATACAGGTGACATATTTTATGGATAGTTCATATTTTATTCAATGCATAACGATACCAGTGCAGAACAACTGATGAAAACTGTACAATTAACACAAATAACAATAATGTAAGCAACTTTAAATTAGTTTTCCTGTTATTTTTAGGAACTTTTAATACAATCCTTTGTCTGTATTATGTATTTTTAGATATTTTTTTTAACAATCCTACATACTTAATAAGCTTCTTTTCTGACAAATTCAGTGTTTTCTTCTCCCTGACGCCTGGCCATTGTTCTATTAGCTCCTTGGTTGTTTTAATTGCATACTTTTCTAAAGCTGTTCAGCAGAGAGGGAAGGCTCTGTGAATATAGCTTGTGTTCAGGTCTTCACTGTGCCCTTTTCCTGTTTATATCTTCAATTCTAATCCAAACTTTAAAAAGTTTTCTTCACAGAAATGAATGAAATGCTGAGATATAGGCCAACTGTATATATTTTTTTAAAAGTTCAAGAATGCTTGGCGACCCCCTGTGAAACTTTGGTGAGCCCTAGTGAAGGTCGGGACCCCCAGGATGGGAACCAGTGAATTAATAAATACCCAAGGTGTATTATATAAGGTTGCATGCTATTTCACACTTTTTTTTTTGACAGATGTAGCAGTTTGGGCATAACAACTTAGTCTCTTTGAAGCTCTATTAGCTGTACTATGATGTTTTGAAAGCTCACAGTGTTATTTGCCAGACCTCTTTTATAGCTGATAAATGCTGTAACATAATGCGAGCCACATTTATAGCAGCATTTGCAACTCTGATTTACTCACCCCAGCATTTATATCCTTTTCCAGGCGGGGTTCATGTTTATTTCTCTGCCCCCCTCTGTACATATTTTATAGATAATATATGTTTGTGTGTTGCCAATGCAGGACCAGCTGCTGTTCTGTGATGACTGTGACAGAGGATACCACATGTACTGCCTGAAGCCTCCGATGACCAAGCCTCCAGAAGGTACGAACAGCCACTCTCAGGGGTTTTATTATGTTGATACTATACATATATGTCATGTACTGTATATCTGAGAGAGGCTACAGGCAAAGACTATATATGGAAAAGAGCACAGAGGACAAAGATTTCAGCCTCTGTTTCTCCGTCTCTCCGCAGGGAGCTGGAGCTGTCACGTGTGTCTGGACCTGTTAAAAGACAAGGCCTCAGCCTATGAAGAAGCATAACTTCCTAACTACCTTGGACATTATTCTCAACACACACACACACGTACACACAATATATATATTTGTACCTATACATTAACTGTTTGACGTTAGCAAACACTTTCTCTCAGATAGAATCAAACACACACTCTTTCACACACACACACACACACACACACACACACTCCAGTGCATTAGCAGGCTCAGGGAGGCACAAAGACCTTTGACCTCTCGTGTAGCCGAGCAACACTCCAAAACGGCACCAACATGCAATCTCGACCATAAGTCGGCTAACAGCAGGTCTGCCGTTCAGTCATTTCTCTACCTCACCACTCAGCAAGACGGCAAGAAGCCAAAGCAAGATCGATAATGGCCAATACTGTGTAGTAAGTACATGTGTATGTTAAATTCTCATTTTCAAACCAACCATGGATGTTTTCCCGATTTTAAATTCAGCATGATTTGGAAGACGTTCGTCGCAGAGTTTCACTTGCTTCCCTTGCTGCTCAAGCTCTACAGTTTGACTAATGTTTGTTTAAATTTCTCCTCCCAGCCCGACTCCCCTCCAGTGTTTAGACTTTACTGTGACATTCCTTCTTCATATCTGGACACACTCAATGTTAGTTATGCCATCTTTCACAGGTTTTTGTCAAGCTCGGTGAAAATTATATCCCGCGCTAAGAGGAAACGGGGCGATAAAACTGCCTCTGGCTATCATTCCCCGTCGGAGCGCGGTGACATTTCTAATCCGTGTCTGTTTCTTGTATCCCTGCAGTTGCTAGGATACCTTGGTGCTCAATTTGACACTTTACAAAAGATTATAACATTTATTTACATGGAATGTTATTATGTATTTATTGTTGTAATGGTCTAATGTTACTGTCAAGGGGATCATTGTTACTGTAAATCAGTGGTTCCCAAACGTTTTCTGTCTTGTCCAAAAAAATGACTGGCCTCTCTCCCGCCTCAACCAAACACGTAAATTGATTGCATTGTTATCAACTGGTTACAATCCTGGGGAAACTAATAACAAAAGGAGCTGAAATATATTGAAATAACATTAATATGAACATGAATTGCAATTTTCTTAAATGTTCTGGTGTTCAGCGTACTAACTGCCAGCGTCTTTACACACAAAAGATGCCAGCATCACCTATTGTGTTAACTCAAGATCAAGATTGTTAATATATTTCCAGCTATTCCTTTTCTTCTCCCTGTGTCAGGTCTATTCATCTTCTACGTACTTTACACGTTGTAACCTGCTCCATACAGCTGGATTGCTAACCTCAATCTTGATAGCCTTGATAGCATCAGAGCCCTCTTTGTTTCTCTGTTGTTCCCTAATTAATTGATCTGATTCATTCATTCTTTTTCACAGCACACAGTTTGACTTGTCATAGCAGGAAAAGCACAGGATGAACTAATAGCTCTGTTTCGGCAAAACAACTGCCAAGAAAATGTCCACATTAGTGCAACCCACCTACGGCTTTGCGTCTACGTAAGTCCAACCCTGTTATATAATTGATTGGCTGGTCATACAGTGTGGAAATGGTAGTTTTCTGGCTAGGGAGGGGTTATTGTTGTTATTAATAGGCTAGTACGTGTTAAGTCTTCCATTACCATTGCCAAACTGTTTGACTTTATTTTACTTATAGCTGTAAAAGTATTTGAGTTTAGTTTTTTATCAGGGCGAGCATTCAGCTGAGGGGGCACAGTGACCTTTTTGGACGGGCCTTGACCTCCAATAGCCCACCAATAGTGGCTGTTATGCTAAAGCAGATTAACACACTTTTTTAAAGGTACTTACTGCAAACTCTTTGGACACAGAGTCCGCTAAAGAATGTATATTGCCAAGAAGTGAAAGTCAATTGTTCGTTCCATTGCAACAACTACACTTTGGACTACATTTTGGACTGAAAGCAACTACCGGACACCAGTAAAACATCCGCCTAAAAAGGGCCCTACAAAAGTAAAAACAAAATTATTTCTATTCTATTGTCATATTCTACCGAAATGGCCTGTGTGGAACAATAAAATATTATAGATGTAAGAAGCGTTTTAAGTCCAAAATGGCGTTGACAAAAAACACCAAAGTTTCATCTTTTTCCTTCTATACTCTTTGTTATCGCCCTTATACGTGCCCCATGTACATCACTTCAGCATGTGGACAAAATCCCAAACTAGACAATAAACCATGATTGGACAATTGCCTTTTGGGGGAGGAGTTTAGTGATCGGTCAGTTAAACCTGTTATTAGTTACACCTGTGTTGGACAATTCAAAATAATCTGCTGTGAAAAAGATTTATTCAGCTTTTGTGGTTTCATTCTACATTTTACCCGTGAGTAATGTGGGCCCCCTGCAATCACCTCTGCGGCCCTCTAGAGGGCTCCACCCCACGGTTTGGGAACCACTGCTGTAAATGAACCAGGGCAATGTGTGTAGTATCAAACCTTGACTGATGACTGTTTTGAACAGGCAGTGTGGTGAATCATATACATGTCCTGAGGACGCAGTATTTACTTGCGAGTCCTGTCTGGAAGTTGGCACAAGTTATATAAGTTTATTACAGTATTTTGATGCAGTTACAACAAGAATATGTTCTGGACATTCAGGATTTGTCTTCAAAGCCCCATTTAATGTAACTTATGTTTTTGTACTGAGCAAAATTTGGTAGCACTAATCTACGGATCATGAATAGGAAGAACCACCAAGAATAAGGTCAAAACTAAACAGAAAAAAAGCCCTTAAAGTACACGTTGTGTGCAAGCCTTCACAGGATATCACAATCTGCATTTGTGTTGTTGTTTTTTTTATTGTGAGTTTGTATTTGATATTGCTTTTCCACAGACAATCATGAGCTAGCATAGATACAGTACATGATGTTAATAATATGCAGAGGGTTTTATTGTGCTTTTCCACGGCGGGTATAATGACCCTTTGTGTCTTCCTTTTAAAAAAATGTCTTCTTATTTGATGCCATCACCTACAGTGATTCAACATGCGTGTTGTATTTTGTTAAAGTAAATGTTTTGTGTTGAAATAAAGACTTTTCCATTAGTCTTTGCATGTCATCTATGAAATTTTATCTTCATTGCACTTAAAATATATTCCCAGAAATACTATTTTGAGTGTTTCTCTTCCCTTTCAACAATCCATTACCAGGAAACCCCAATGAAAATAGGCATTGAGTGTTTATATGGCTCTGGCCTAGATGGCTGCGTCTGATATGAATCCATTATAATCTAATGGACAGATAAGCCATCATTCTCCCTAAAGATATGGCTCGCTTTCTGTTTGTCTGACAACATCTCTGTGTGTGGATGTCCTCTCCAGTGATACAGAATTAACTTAAAGGGGAACACCACCTAAATTATGAATTACAATATGTTATTTGCATGGCCTAGGAAAGCTCAATCAATATGTGTGAACATGAGCTCCTCTCTCTCAAAGCCAGAAACCAGCGAAGTAAGTCTCAAACTTGCGATGTCATAGGGTATAAAGTCTGTAGCTGCTCCATAGACAATGATTGGGAGACTGATTTTGTCGACCCACATAATGTTTGTTTTCATTTTTATACACAAATGAGCTTTATTCTGTTATATTGCTGTCAGTTGTGAAACAGAAAATGTTCCCATATTCCCCTGGGTGCTCTCAGTGTCATCTATAACATCTATCTATCCATTCATCGTCTATGGAGCAGCTCCACACTTAATACCCTATGACATCACAAGTTTGAGTTTTAGCACTCTAGTTTTTTGATTTTGGAGAAAGTTGTTTATGTTAACTAATAATTTTTTTGGACTGTCTTAGACCATAGGAATAACATGTATGAATTTTGAAAATGGACGTAGATCCCCTTTAAGGGAAGACACCCCAGGTGAATAGGGTAAAAAAATTTACCTAATAGATATTACCTTGAAACTTCCTCAGTTGATTACTTACATTAAGGCAATTATTTTTTGTATTACAAGTTTTCTGAAAATATATGTTTAAATATGCAAAATGAGGCATTATCTTATGAAATATGCGCTAATTTGCATAGATTTCCAGAACAGAAATGTGAACATTGGATAAAGCCAGGTTCAAAATTCTTGTTTCATTTTGTTGACAAATTAGAGTCAAAAGTTTTTGCAAAGGGAATTTTGGATATCTCTTTGTATCATAAATCAGAAAATACTGTCAAGAGCCATTAAAAAAAATCTATTTTCGCCATGTTTTTAGTAATAAAATGTTCCATAAATCAGGTTATGAATGATATATGACCAAACCCCTCTGCAAATACCTTCAGAATATAGATAGGAATGAAACAGGAACGTTTGGTGTATGTAAGAGCTACTGAAGTGGAGATTTCTGGCTCAGAGTATGAAAGAAAACTTACTTTGAGAGAACAGCCTTTCAAGATATGGATTGTGAAATTCCATACATTTTGCAAGACACTACAGGTGAATAGGGTAAACACATTGTAAGTAATTGTAACTAATAGATATCACCATGAAATTTACCCAGTTGATTACTTACATTAAGACAATTATTTTCTGTATTACAAGTTTTCTGAAATGTTATATTTAAATATGCAAATGAGGCATTATCTAATGCTAACTTTTGGTGAATTTAAAAGAAATCTACAGACATAAATAGACAAAGTAGTAAAATAAACACCTAAATGTGTCCTTTGGATGTTTTCTTTCCACTAGTCTGAAAGAAAACATGTTATAGTAGCAAAATAGCCCAGAATCTCAAAATTGACCAGTGTGTGAAAAACAATATTTTTTGCCTGTAGTGTCTCCCTTTAACAAGAGGTTACAAGCATGAGAATTTCTTTTGCAGTATTAGTCTGTATGTGTAACACTGTTCAGATAATGCAATGTGTCCAAACTCTCAGAATTTTATCACCATTTTTCAAAGAATGTTATTTCATAATATATGTGTTATTTGAAATATCACTGTCATCACTATACTGGAAATGTTACATGGTTTGTGCTTTGCCCTTTGACAATTCATGATAGGTTAAAACTTACATATAATTTCCACAAGAGAGCGCTATTGGACCAGAGTAGAGCTCTGGATGGACCCTAACCAAATTATGTTTATATTATATAACTCATATAATTGGATTATTATTACTAATGCATACATGTGTAAAACAGATTAGTCGGATGAGGTGAAGCCATTAAGCCACTTCATACACTGGTAGTTTCATTTATAACAATGCATCATATTTTAGAAACTCGTCACTTATTTTAACTCGTAATAACAGCTGTCAGATGAATATAGTGGAGTAAAAAAGTACATTTTCCCTATGAAATTTTGTGGAGTAGAATTATTAAGTAGAAGAACCTGGAAATACACAAGTAAAGTAAAATACCCTATTGATTGCAGTTGTAAGATTTAAGCTGCTCTGTGCAAACAAACCTTACTGTGCATCATCAAACCAGAGTTTGAGAACTTACTGTGTCTTGTCTTTGCCATTTTTCTGTACTATTATTGATGAAAGTTCAATAACACAATCTTTAAAAAGAAAAAAAGAGTACAACAATGACAGTAAAATGAGTGTTTCTTTTGTGCTTTATTGGGGCATACATATTTACAAGAGTGACGAGAACAAAGGCGAAACAAATACTGAACAAATGAGATTATTTCACCTTGTCTCTAATTTTCAGACCTGAAATTGACTACTTGAGTTGCTATACCTCTCTGTTTGTGAGTGTGTGTTTATCTCAGCAGCCTGTAGACATTCCGGTGACGAAGCTCAGGAAAGTGGTGGTGGTGAATTTGGGATTCAGCATGAGCTGCTCCAGCATATCTCTGCCTTTCTCTCTTGTTTCCACTGAACACATGGAATTTTTCCACATTCTCACCATTGACCCACCTGGTAGATGACAAGATCATGATCATCATTAAAGGCTCACTAATAGAATAATATGTGTGTGTGTGTGTGTGTGTGTGTGTGTGTGTGTGTGTGTGTGTGTGTGTGTGTGTGTGCCTGCCTACCCAGTAGACTGTTGATGGTTCTCATCCAGCCGAAGACATACAGTGAGTGGTTCTCCTCGCTACTCAGATCCTCTATGTTACCCGCACTGTCGCCAGCCTAGATGTACAGATATGACAGATGGAACACAAATTGGATAAATGCACAGGGTTTTTTGATGGGTTTTTAGAAATTAATGGATGGATGCAGTTGTAGTTACGCACCTTTAAAACACGACTTGGGAGAGGGGTTAGTAACATTGCAGATTTTTCCAAACTTGATTGGAAATGTGCCGCAGAAACGTACTCGGCCGAGTTCAGCCAGCTCCAGGCAAACGACACCTCTTCAGGGGAGTATTGGCTCTGTCTGAAGGAGAGGAGCGGACAAGAGAGGGATGCAGCTTATTCGCTTTGTTGCCGAGAGTTAAGTGAGAAAAAGTGATACCACTCTAAACCATAGGACAGTGGTATCAACCTTTTGATCTAACTCTCAAAATGAAAGCAATCAGAATCAGCTTTAATGGCCAAGTATGTGAACACATACAAGGAATTTGACTCCTTCTTTGTTTTCGTCACAAGATCGTCACCTAACACCAAGTGTAATCCTGCATGAAACCCACATGGCCAATTGGGCCAACATGGAACCAATGGACGGACCCACTATTTCAGCCCATGTAGTACCCACATAGACCTTAAGGCTGGCACCGAGATGGGTCTTGCATATGTTTCCCAGTTTGGGCCCAAATAACACCAAGTGTAATCCTGCAAAAAATCCGTGTGGGCAATTGACATGGGGCCATTATGGAACCCGTGGACAATCCCATTTATTTTATGCTTTAAGATAGATGGATAGATAGATTACCTGGCTTTGCATGCAGAAGAAGCATAAGTTGAAGCCATTTGGGCCTCCCAGTAGAGACCGAGGAGAGAGTCTTTCTTCTCATTGTCAGGGAGAGGAGACTCAGGCGCAGCCTTGAGACCCTTTAAACACACAACATTAAGGAGGGATGCAGAAGAAACAGATTATTATTAACAGCCTATATGAAACAGTGTCCAATTTCCATTTCCATTATCTGTAACCACTTATCCTGTCCTTGGCTGACACATAGAGACAGACAACCATTCACGCTCACATTCACACCTATGGGCAATTTAGGCCCTCTACAAACAAGGGCCCCAAGCTGGGTTTGAACTTGAGACCTCTTGCGACAGTGCTAACCACTGCACCACCGTGCCACCCCCAGTGTCCACTCGTGCATTGCTATAATCAAAATCAGTAATGTGTATGTGGATCTGTTTGTGTGTGTAACTCCTGTACCTGGAAAAAGGCATCCCACTTAGGCATGGCGTCAGGGAAGCGAGTTGTACAGTCATCATATGTGGTGCAATAATCCTCTACACCTGCAGGTACCTGCATCTGGACCTAATAGAGTCAACATCAGTCATTAATACAATCATCATCCTCCTCATCATCAAAACCATAACTGTTTTGCAGGCTTCACATTTGTGTGAGGAAATTAAAACGGCAGCACTCAAAAACAGTCCATGAGTGCAGCTTTTATTGTTTTTTTGAGCATCCAGTTTAAGATGTCCATCTGCACAACTAGCCTACCTGAAGATTTGGTCCCATGAAGCCCTGCTGTGCAGCAGACAGGAAGGGCAGTACAGAGGTAAAGTAGTTCACACCTGGAGGGGAGAGAAGTGGGTTTGTTAGAGTTTTAGTGTTTAGTGTTCTACCTGTATATGTGTGTGTGTGTGTGTGTGTGTGTGTGTGTCATACTTACAAGCCCACCAGCTCTGAGTAGATATACACATAGTATCCCCTGTTTGCAGTCCGCAGGTTGTAGCACCAGTTGGGTCAGCGAGACGACCTACAGAAACAACACGTTGTACATAACGCCATCAGTTTGTGTCTTTGGTAGCCGGTGGTGTCGTGTTGTTATGTTCACTCAGTTTAGGCAGGGCCCGCTTAAGGTATAGGCCATATAGGCCTACTTTCTGGGGGGCACTAATTAAAAAAAATAAATGCCAGTGGGTGCCCTTCCTCATTTTCTGCATTGAGGTAACAAATGAACAAATAAATAAATAAATATATGCACTTTTCACCCCTGAAACTCTCTTTCTCACACTTTTTCACCTGCCCGGCCGCACTTATTTGTTTATAAAAGTGTCAATCGTAGTGAAACTGACTAAACACTCAGCTGACAATATCAGGGACCAATTGTGTATTTATATTATAATAAATACAATTATCTACGAAAATGAAAATCTTAATTTTTGTCCTAAAACCATTGTGATGTCTGATGTGTTTTGCAGTTTACGGGGCAAGGGTTAAAGTTCTGGGGGGGTTGAACTCTAACCCTAACCCTAGATGACCTTGAGTTTAGGACAAAGTGACTCTGGGACTCACAGTAAAATGATGTTATTTATTCATTATATGGATGAGAAGTCATTGCTGAAGGTTTGATTTTCATATAACTGCTCTTAAATGATTCACTATCCACTTTTGCAACAACTCTCATTTTGGAGAGGGAAACAAACTATGAAGTAATTCTTCCAAAAACAGACATAAAAGCTAATATTTCATTTAAATATTTTCATCTTACCTGAGGTTAGCATCCATCCGAGCTGCAGCGTCAGTCCCCACAATGGACTTTCTGTGGCATTTGGCCCCATGGATCCCATAAATGGGTCAGTGGCAGCTATCATCAGCCGGTAAAGACTCATGCGCTGGAGGTAGTGCCAGGGGTCGGGCGTCAGGGCGTCATTCTGTACCGGCAGGTCAGTCAGTTGGCCCGCCGTGTGAACCCAGAGGACGGGCATGCCATTCTCTAGAATCGTTGCAGAGCTGCTGAGAGACACAGCACATGCCAGGAGGACGCCGAGGACTGCTGGACGCAACATGACTGAGGAGCTGGAAGGGTCTACTCTGGACTCACACTTATGTCACATAAATACAAGGCTTATATACTCGGTTCATGATGTTCTGACCCACGTGTCGCATGGACTAACCAACGGGTCAAAGGACTAACCATGTGACATGTGGTTCAGTGGACCCTCAATGACTGACAGATAAGCTAATTCTTGCTCAACTCAACAAGCAGTCTTTCACCATGATCCAGTCATTGTCATTAAGGGTTTACACACCAATCAACCAATCAACTAGCAAGTCAAGCTGAATACTCAATCAATCATTGTCAACGAATCAAAGGCAAATTGGATTTAAATTTAAAAGCCATCAGCAAAAGCTTTGAGACTCTTATTCCATTCACAATGATCCATGTAATATAAAGCTCAATATCCCCTTGTTGTGCTGTTTGGTTTACATGTTCTGTCTTAAAATAAGTAGGTAGTGTATTTACATGATTAAATCTGTCATTTGAACTGACAAAGTCACTTGAACCTGGATAGAAACCCAGAGAACTGTTCTGCTGACTGATAGCAAGAGCTATGTCCCTTTGGTCAACATTGGTAAATCCACATATGCAGATATGAGTGACCACCATATACTGTTTGGTACATTTTGTCGCTGAGAGAGAGATGCCAACTTTCTTCAAACTTTCAACTTTTTTCAAATATTTTCCCAATAGACTAATGCGATCGACCCCCTTGGTGCCCCAATTTGTGAACAAACCTCAGCAAAAATGCTCTCTACGATGCTCCTATGGTAGATAAAGCATGATGAGGGGCCCTCTAGGGTGCTCTTCCAGTAGATACAATGTGATGAAGTGCTCTCTAGGGTGCCCTTAAATAGAAAACATGATGAAGTGCATTCTAGGGTGCCCTTCCAGTAGAGAAAATGTAATGAAGTGCACTCTAGGGTGCCCTTTCAGTGAAGAAAATGTGTTGCAGTGCCATAGGGTGCCCTTAAATGTAGAAAATGTGTTGCAGGGCCATAGAGTGCCCTTCAAATGGAGACAGTGTGATGAAGAAAGTGTGAGGGTGCCCTAAAATGGAGAAAACATGATGCAGTGCCATATAGGCTGCCCTACATGCTATAAAAGTTTCTGTGCACTGGTGCTGCATGCAGCTGGTGCCCTGCCCCTCAGACTGCCTGAGTCTGAGGCCACTTCTGATAACACACAAAAAGATCAAATATTGTGCTCATTACATGGCAACAGCAGCTGATTCAAGTAAAATCTGATATAACACACTTACGCCCTTTGGCTCCAAGCCATCGATGTGTTCCATGTGACTTTCATCATCCCATGCTCTAGTTACAAAACAAAAGGTCAATGTGTTTTAGACAATATACAGGCAAGCTAATATGCTTCAGTCCTTACATGGTCCGCATGGTCTTGTTTTTGCATATTGTTTGACCTTTGATTTCACCAATCTCCAACTGAAGGCCCGCAGCAACTGTAACACTGAACAGATGTAGATGAAAGATTGGACTTCAAGAACTGGAGTCTGTTACGTAGCTGTGTGGTTAACCTGCCTGAACTGCGATGTTCAAACACTGTGTGCTGCTGCTGGATGTACACATGACAGCAGATAAAGAAGCAGTCAACCTAAATGGCACTTACTGGAGCACTCATGCTCAACTCCTGGGAAACACACATTTGTGTTACGTTGTTATTTAAAGCTGAAGTAGGAGAGATTGGAGCAAATATGATTAAAAAAACATTTTTATTTATTATTTATTTTATTTTTATAAAACGGACGCTATATCGTGACAGTAGTACATGAAACAGGTAACTGGAGCACAGCGAATAGGAACGCTCTCTCAATTAAATGACCTGTGATTGGTCAAGTCTCCCATCACGGGCTAGATTTTTTAAAGCCTGAAAACAGAGCCATGAGGAGGAGCAGAAGTCTAGTTATTTCTCAGAACATTTGAATCACAATATGCTGAAAGTTTATTATGGAACTTTTGCCCAATGATACCAAAAATATATACTACTTACTGCCACTTTAATGTTGGCAGGTTGGAAGCAGGGCTGTAGCCAAGATTTTAAATGGTAAACAATGTTTTGATTAGTGGACGACCTGCTGTAGCTCTTAGCCACAAGCGTGCGTCCAAGTCCCCCCAAACCTGCACCCGTGCCATTCTTGAAAGATTTAGACCAGACACAAAAGGAAGTTCTCTCTCATTTTTTAGAAATTATCTGGATGTTTTTAAGCTTATTATTTATTCATTTATTATTATAATTATTATTATTCTAATTTATAATAATAATAATAATAATAATTATTATTATTATTATTAATAACAATCTAATTCATTATTATTATTATTATTATTACCACTGTCATTACTATTGATAATACATTTATGTATATATACTGTATATTTGTTTTATCAACTTGTCCTATCTATATTATCTTTTACTTTATTTATCTGCTTTTATTGTCTGATGTTCTGTTTTAACAGTTGCCATATCTTTTACTTTATTTATCTGATTTTATTGTCTTGTGAAGCACTTTGTAACACCTGTTTTAAGTGCTATATAAATATCTATTTTTATTATTATTATTGTTATAATTCCAATTTTTACGCTAATATTATTTTTTTCAAAAGAGATTTGTTATTGATTCATACAACCCTGCCTTTATGGTTATTTCTTCCTACTCAGTGATTTAGCCCTCAGTGCTTCAGAGACATCATGTGACAGACAGGGGAGGAGGAGCAGACAATCAGGAAGCACACCGCTGCTGCAAATCACAAGAAAGGTAAAGAAGTCTACACTTTTAAACAAATTGAGCTCAACATTTAGGAAGGATTGTCAATATATACTGACGGATTAGCATAGATAGACGAGATCTTATGATTAAACTGTCGGAACAAAGGAAGTAAAAGTAATTTGTTCTCCGTGAAAACGAGAGTGGACAAAATGTTTCAGATTGTGCTGCGACTTTAACTCAATATGACTGAAAGTTAACACATTAAGACAACTTTAATAATAACAAGTGGTTCATCAGTAAATATAGTGATCATTTAAATGCACTCGTGTGTTCTTGTGATCGGAAAGCTCATGTGATTGATTTCCGCATTGTTCTCGCTGCCAGCTAGTAAAGGGACTAATAACACTCACAGGGAGGGTGCAGTGCAACAAAGTTTCATTAAAGTGGAAGTCATGATTCAATGTTAACATTTACTTAAGAGAAAAAAAAACATCAAAGTGATTTCTTTCCATGGCAATAACAGCTGCGTCGCTTCTGTTTGACAGTTTCTTACTAGCAGATGGTGATTTGCATACTGTCTTCATGGTTTCAGTCCCCTTGAGTCAACAGTACAGGAAGTCTGTTTAACTGGGTTATATTAAACATTCCTGACCCAACCCTGTTACATATTAGGCTTTATATACACTATATATAAGAGCGTCCCAGTTAAGGGGACATCTTTTAGTGCTATACAGCATGCAATGATATTTTGTGACCAGTAGGCTCCCAAAACTTTTTTGTTGTTGTCTGCAGTTTACCTCCAAATATCTTTTGATGACCCCATTATGATTTATCTAATCTGTTCATTTCAAATTATTTTAAACATTTTTTCATACAATCTTTGTATTTGTTAATGTTTAGACCAGTTTAGGTCAAGTTTACATTCGTATAAATACCACTTGGAGTGTCTGAAGCTGGGTCTTTTTTTGCCATTTATACATTAATTTTCTGTAATGTTATTTTTTTTTTAGCTGATTATTTCACCAGTTTATCCTTTATTTCTAACTTATTATTTTAACAGTTTATCCTTTATTTCTAACTTATTATTTCAACAGTTTATCCTTTATTTCTTTATTTAGTTTATTTCTAACTTTATTGTTAGCTAATCTTTTCCAACTTTTTATCTTTTTATTTTAGCTAATTATTTCAATAGTTTTTCCTGTTCTTGTTAGAAAATTATTTCATCAGTTTATCCTTTTATTGTTAGCTAATTATTTGATATTATCCTTTATTTTTAGCTTATTATGTCAACTGTGTATAAATAACTTCTTATCTAACTATTTAAACCACTGATCTGTTACTTTTAAGCAAGTATTTCAACTTCTCTGCTATCTTGCCAAATAAGTTTACACTCTCAATCACATCATGTTGCGTTAAGGTGATACAGTTCACTGAGGTCGGTGGGAGGTGGGAGGTGTGTACCGTGCAGTCAGCCATCATATAGCTGGTAGCTTACTAGTTAATGTGACAATACATTTATGATTAACAATCAGATCACACAAATTATTTTTTTCCAATTAGTGGACTCCACAGTCTAAGTACTCTAAGGAATCACTGTTTTAGACAATAGTTTTAACATGACAATGAAACTGTACACAAAGTGGGGTCCGTAAAGAAATGATTAGCTTGGTGTTGAAAATCTTCCCTGTTTTGAAATGAGATCTTCAACAATCATGTATGGGTGTTTCACTTTTGGCCATTTAGTGTTGCGATCAGACGTGTCTGTGGTAGGATTAAAATTTGAAAAATGGTTTTAGCCCAGATGCCCAAAGGTATTTTCACATGTCCTGTCACCAACACACTGACATAACCACATCTATTTATCTATTTTTTAGGCATTTATGCAAAGAGAACTACTGGCGAGTCATTGGGTTTTTATATATAGTACTTTTAAAGACCGGATTGCTTTTATCACCCTGTCATCCACTTTTATTCTGCTGCACTATCGCACTTTGTTCACTGTGTTATGTTCTATGTTTGTGACTGTTTTTGTATGTCTGTGTTTGCACCTCGGTCCGCGAGCAACGACATTTCGTTTTAACCGCGTACTTTGTATGTGGAAAAATGACAATAAAGTTGAACTTGACTTGACTTGACTTGACAGTAACCATGGTAACAGACCTCTCTGTCTGACTCGTGAATGAATGAAGTGACAGACTGTGTTTCTCTGTGTCCTCACAGCTCTCCATCATGGCCTACCAGGCTGGGATGCAGGAGGAGCCCAATGTTTTGGTTCAAAAAATCAGCTCCAACATCCAGAAGCTGACACTTCTAAGTAATACACACACTACACACATGCATACACGCACAGAAGAAGTCATCATCATCACCTGCAACATTCATATTACACCCTATTACTATGTGAATCATGGTAGACACGTGGAGATACTTCAGTACAGATAAACAATGTCTGCACTCTTTCTTCCTCACCAGCCTCGGAGCTGCAGAGGGTAGTTTCTCAGCTGGGAACGGAGGAGGACAGCAGCCATCTACCGCAGACGCTGTGAGTAACGGGATGTGTGTGTGTGTTTTATTAAGACTAATCAACTGCTTATGAGTTCTACTGAAACTTCTCCAACAATCTGTTTTCTCAATATCTGTCCAGTATTTCTCTACTTTAACAAAATAAAAAAAAAATGTTTTTGGTCACCAGGCAACAGAAACAGCAGCAAGGCAACCAGCTAGCGAAGGAGACCGACAAATTAATCAAAGCATTCAGTGCACTTCCTGTTGGCCCCGATCAGGTACTGAACTGTTAACGTCTTCCTTAACTAAAGTTCAAAGTCATAATTTTCCTTGTTAATACTGGTTTGGTTCCCAAACTTTTACGTTTTGTGGGCTTTCCTGTTAACATTTCTATTCCATGTGTGTTTTAGCGGCAGAGGAAGTTACAGAAAGAGCGTCTGGTGAATGACTTCTCCGCTGCCCTGAACAGCTTCCAAAAGACCCAGCGACAGGCGGCCGACAAAGAGAGAGAGTTTGTGGCCAGAGTCAGAGCCAGCTCCAGGGTGTCGGTGAGTAACCGGCTATGCCTGCAAGGTCACAAGGTCAGAGTGTAGACCAGTGAAATAGACCGTGATTAAATAATATATTAGTGATCAATAATCCATATACCAGTGAGTAATCATTAATCCACATTTGTTTTATTTTTTATTTTTTCTTTGTAAATCAAAATTGTATTTTTTTCTGGCCACTACTTCCTAAACAAAGTTTTATTTTTTCCTGCACTTTAATATCATCGATAGCTCGATAAGTGGAGACAGGCATATTAGGTGGGTTGTAAAAAGGGGGATAGTGTGCCCATCCAAGCTCAGTTGGGTAGAGATACATACAAAGGAAATGGAAAAGGCAGTCTGCTCACTGAATATTAGAATAAGATTCCCAGAAATGTAACGTTGCAACTTTTTAAACCTCAAGGTTTTGATTAGACACACTTCCATGTGAACAAAAAGTACACAATACACACGGACAAGAAACAACAGCTCCACCTGCAAACAGGATATCGCATGATACAAAACAACATGAATGTACTGTCCCTCTGACTCATTAACAACCCAGACACACCTCAAGTAGGCATATTTAGTCAAGTCAGTTTTATTTATACAGCCCAATGTCACAAATGGTAATCACGTATGGTCCAACATCTGAGAGGGGTTAAACTTATGTCCTTTATTGTTGACCATTCACAAAGTCTTGGTATTTTTAATGAGACGGAGGGACAGTTTCTCATATGCTGCTACAGTCCCCAGTTGACTAAACCATACATTCACTGGGGGCAAATCCGCAGACTTCCACTCACGAACTAGGATTTTCCTACCCAGCATAAGAGCTGTATAAATCCAATCCGCATCTGATGGTACAGTGGTAGGAAATGTGGTATGAAAATGATTTAATTTGTTGTGAAGTTACTGATACAAAATGTAATGCGATCTTATTAAATTAATTGTTAATTGCTACTGCCAAAGTATTGTTTTACAATCCACACGTATTTGCATTTTTTGTCCGAATGATGGAGACCTCAGGAACACTTCCCCAGATGTCTTCCTCCTCATGTCTCTGAATTATAAATCAATTATTTGGACTCTTTTGTCATTTCTACCATCACGCACAGCCTCTGTTTGGATCGAAGATCAACTGTATTCTGCTACAGTATATTTTTTATGTTGAATTAAATCTGAACAGTAAGAAATATTTCAGGTGAAGGTGCTGCTGAGCCTTTGGTTTCTTTCCTCACGTTGTGTTTTTATATATATATTTTTTTAACCAAGAGTTTACAAGAGAAGTTTGACAGGATGTAGCTCTCACATTACGGTGCTGCTTAATTGTGACTGTTTTGGACACTGATTCCCTCTGGAGAGGCGGTTTGCTTAGCAACTCCGTCCCCACACCGCTTATCTCACTGCACAGAAAAAGTATCCGTATCTGCTGTGTTCACGCTGATAAGCAGCAACATTTCCTTATTGCTTACTCTCGGCTGGGGAGCTAGACGCTACTGTGCAGCTTTTATGTCACCATGCACATCCCAGTACATACTTCACCACTGCTGTACCCATAATCACAGTAAAGAAAGTCCTCTGCAGTATATTTGCAATAACAAGCACATAAGCACAGTATGATTATTTAAACCTCTTAATTTCCTTTTAACAGGGAGGACAGCCTGATGACAGCTTTGGAAATGTGCCTTCTTTCCTTAGGTAGCTCCACTATTTATGATCATTATCATAGTTTCTGTTATTATTATTATTATTATTATTATTATTTATTATTATTATTATTATTTCATCTACCTTTGTTCCTGCAGTGATGCCCAGATGCAGGCTCAGGCTGAGGCCATCACTGAAGAAGACCTGAGGCTGATCCAGGAGAGAGAGACGTCCATCAGGCAGTTGGAGGTACAAATATTACAATCAAATGTCTGTGCCAGCATTGCCAAAAAAATATGCACAGTATCTCATCAGCTCTGTGTTTCCCTTTCACATGAACCATCTCTCTTTATGCTGCTGGATTCAGTCTGACATCACAGATATCAATGACATCTTCAAGGACCTGGGGATGATGGTCCATGAGCAGGGAGACATGATAGGTGAGCTTCTGTCACCTTCTTGTCTGTTCATCTAATATTGTAACCACTTACAACTGAAAGATTTGCTTAGTGACAACAGGAAATGTGGGCCGAGTCAGCAGTCTCGCATACGCTTTAACACATATTGGTTTTAACGCAATAACGCAACTTGCGAGTTTTAGGTTGTAGCGGGCTCAGTCTTAAAGCTAGAGTGAACGTCTTAGCATCATATGAAACTAGAGAACCTGAGAAATCCATTGGTACTAAACATGTCATACTAGCTTGTCACAAAGAAGGGTAAATAACACTCCAAACTTATGCTCAATTTTGGCAAGGAAAAACTGTAATGGCCATTTTCAAAGGCGTCCCTTGACCTCTGACCTCAAGATATGTGAATGAAAATGGAGTCTCCTCTTTTACAGACATGCCCACTTTATGATAATCACATGCAATTTAGGGCAAGTCATAGTCAAGTCAGCACACTGACACACTGACAGCTGTTGTTGCCTGTTGGGCTGCAGTTTGCCATGTTATGAATTGAGCATATTTTTTTATGCTAATTGCAGTACCTGTGAGGGTTTCTGGACAATATTTGTCATTGTTTTATGTTGATTTCCAATAATAAATAATACATTCATATATTTGCATAAGGCAAGCATACTGTATTTGCCCACTCCCATGTTGATAAGAGTATTAAATACTTGACAAATCTCCCTTCAAGGTACATTTTGAACAGATAAAAAAACATGTGATTTTCCATAGTTAATCGTGATTAATCGCAATTACATATTTTAATCGATTGACAGCCCTAATATTTACCCAAAACATTTCTAGATAATAGCACTGATTACTAATATAGGCACAAAGGCACAATGGTTTATTGAATATACTGTATATATATTGCAAAACCTCTCTCGTAGGCCCTCAGATAAGGAAAAACTCAAACAAAAATAATAGTAAAATTACAATATGGAGAATCAAAATCATAATATTAGATGCATAATGAACATACTAAATAAAGAATATGTCCAAGTCTTCTGTGCTGACCTGTCTACCTATCTAATGACTGGGAAAATACAAGTTTGTAGATTTGTGCCACATGTGCTCCCCCTTCCTCCCTGCACCTGCTGCATGTAAAACGTGTGTGTTTCCTGTGTGTTCTGCAGACAGCATAGAAGCCAACGTGGAGAAAGCAGATGTGCATGTCCAGAGCGCCACCACGCAGCTGGCACGTGCTGCAGACTACCAGGTAAAACTCGATAGGACAGAGAGTGAATGGAAAGAGATTGAGGAAAGGAACAAGAAGAGGAGGAGGAGAGGCATTCAAATGTATAAATGTTAGAGAAGTTAGCTCAGTGGACCGATTTGAAGAAATGTGAGCAGGAGTGATTGCTCTAGGGGTCTCTGTGTGTGCATGTATGACTCCTCCACCTCCTGCACAAGGACTCCCTTGTGTAACCAAGTTCTTAGTCAGTTTGCTTTGGTACATAAGACGTAGATAAAGAGGCGTAAAGGAGAA
>CAKAOI010048409.1:16629-31089 GCA_916701655.1 Sebastiscus albofasciatus | reverse complement strand
CATTTAAAGTTTCGTCATTATTATTTTAGGTTTCTTATTACACCAAAGAAAGAATGAAAGCAAAGATTTTATCATCTTGAACCAGCTTGATGGAAACTGCATGGGTAGGACTGTCATGATAGATGACAGTCTTGGGAGAATATTCACCAGTTTATAGATTTTGGAAATAGGGGCTATGAATATAATACCCAAGAACTTGAATGGTGCAAGTCGGTACAAAAAGCGTTACAGTTAAGTGGTATTGTTTATTGAAGTACAGGTTAAAGGCCCTGACATCTGGTTGTTTCCTAAAGACTCAGAGAAGAGCTGAAGACCAACCAGTAAGACTCTATGAACTGATGATGAGAATCAGAACAAAACTAATTCTGCCAACAAAACTAATTCTGAAATGTGCTATACAAATAAAGCTGCCTTGCCTTGCCTTACCTTGCCTTGGCATTTAAAGTTTCGTCATTATTATTTTAGGTTTCTTATTACACCAAAGAAAGAATGAAAGCAAAGATTTTATCATCTTGAACCAGCTTGATGGAAACTGCATGGGTAGGACTGTCATGATAGATGACAGTCTTGGGAGAATAGTCATCAGTTTATAGATTTTGGAAATAGGGGCTATGAATATAATACCCAAGAACTTGAATGGTGCATGTCGGTACAAAAAGCATTTCAGTTAGGAGGGATTGCCTCACATTTACTCCAGTTTATTTTGTAATCAGAAAAAGTACTGACTGCATCGATGAGCCTTAGCACTGATGGAATAGACTTATTATGTTTACCCAAAGTTAATAAAATGTTGTCTGCTTATAAACTAGATTTAGTCATAGCCTCTGTAGCGTGATGACCGGAAGACAAAGAATATCAAACAATGAAAATAATAGTAATAGTAAAAGTTATTACTTAGATCTTGAAACTTCTGTCGGAAACGGCATGTGACCTCTCAAGGGCGCTAAGTGGTAAGACGCTTAATTTACAACCGGCCTGGTTGTCACAGAGGAGAAACACAACAAAACTTTTGTTTTTCGATTGTTTATTGAAGTACAGGTTAAAGGCCCTGAAATCTGGTTGTTTCCTAAAGACTCAAAGAAGAGGTGAAGACCAACCAGTAAGTAAGACTCTAAAAATAAAGCTGCCTTGCCTTGCCTTACCTTGCCTTGGCATTTAAAGTTTCGTCATTATTGTTTTAGGTTTCTTATTACACCAAAGAAAGAATGAAAGCAAAGATTTTATCATCTTGAACCAGCTTGATGGAAACTGCATGGGTAGGACTGTCATGATAGATGACAGTCTTGGGAGAATATTCACCAGTTTATAGATTTTGGAAATAGGGGCTATGAATATAATACCCAAGAACTTGAATGGTGCATGTCGGTACAAAAAGCGTTACAGTTAAGTGGTATTGTTTATTGAAGTACAGGTTAAAGGCCCTGACATCTGGTTGTTTCCTAAAGACTCAGAGAAGAGGTGAAGACCAACCAGTAAGACTCTATGAACTGATGATGAGAATCAGAACAAAACTAATTCTGCCATTAAAATGTATGATGATATTCCCCTTGTTTTTACAACTATCTACAAAAACACAAAGACACATGTGAGTAAGACTAAATGAAACTGACATTTAATGCAAATTAACATGTACTAGTGCTTAATAGATAATATGGTACAGTCTTCTCATGCTACTGGATGTTAAACGCCCCTCAACAAAACAAGTCTGGTCTAGATTCCATGTTAGGCACATAAGATCAAGGTGAGATATAGTTTATTTTTCCACAGTGGGTGGAGAAAAGCCACCAGTGAGCTGATAAAACCAGCATGTCATTCTGACATATTTCACTTTGGACGTGTGTGAGTGCTTGTTATCAAACTTACTTCCAGTTCTGTTTAATACAGATGCTAATACAATACTTATACTCTTTTGAAAATATTTGAGAATTTCAGGGCTGCAAAATATGGATAGCTGTGGTAAGATTAAAAACTTCTCTGGGTGATGTTTAATGTGATGTAATGTGTGAGGCATGTTAATGTTATGGATACAAGTAGAATTTGTAGAGATACTATACATGGTTCTCACAGGACATGTGATGATCTTATATAATATGATGCATTGCTGTAGATTAAACTGCTTAACAGTATATGAAGTAGTTCAAATTAGCAAATCCTTAAACATCTTCAGCATTATAGTCATATTCCCCCAAGGGCTGTGTGTATTTCTCTGTGTATTTAGCTTTTTGATAGTTTAATAGTATTTGTATAGCACTTAAACCTGCTTTATAATATAAAAGACATGACAATCTCACTTTTTAACAATATGGGACCTTTAACAGTATATGAAGTAGTTCAAATTAGCACAACCTTAAACATCTTCAGCATTAATATGCGATATACCCATGAATGCAGCAGCAATACTAATCCAAAACCATCATATATAATAGTTAAACAATGACAGGGAACATTTTACTACACAATATGAGTTTTACTTTTGATGCTTTAAGTACATTTTGCTGATAATACATCATTTTACTCAAGTACGCTTTTCAGTGGAGGACTTTTACCTGTAGTGGAGTATTTTCATAGTATGATATTAATACATTTATTCAAGTAAAGGATCTGAATACTTCTTCCACAACTGCATAATATAGACAAATATCTATAAACAAAGACAGACAAAGCTGATTTTTATTGTTATCCAGTAACCTTATATTAAAAGGTTTTTTGATTCTATGCTTTTGTCTTTTACTGCTTGTCATCCCTTGCAGCACCAGAAACTACAAATGAATCAGTCGTGCATGTTTTGTCCCCTGAGAACTGTGACATTGACATTTTAGACAATGGAAGGACCGTCAGTGATTTCATAGACGATAAAATAAAAGAACTTGGTTCAGTGGTGAGTATCAGAGACATCGTGTCACTTAAGTTTTCCTAACTATGAATCTCTGTGTAATTGTGTGAAAGTATTGTGAGACAGTTGAGGTTCTTGAGATGTGCATTTTCAAAATAAAATGTTAACTTTGCTTTATTCTTTCAGGATAAGGAAGAGCCATTCTATGTGGCAAACCTAGATAGTATATATGAAAGACACCTCAGGTGGCTTACTAACTTACCTCGAGTCAAGCCTTTCTATGCAGTGAAGTGCAACAACACAGCAGCAGTTTTGAGGATGATGAGTGCTCTGGACACAGGTTTTGACTGTGCCAGCAAGGTACTGATGAAGCATTTCAAAGATCTAGTTCTCTGTTTTCTTTGTTATGGTGAAAGGTTGTTTCTTTCTCAGTTTGCTCATTTCAAACATGTTTTGGTCTAACACAGGGTGAGATCCAGCAGGTCCTGTCCCTCGGAGTAACACCTGACAGAATCATCAACGCACATACAACCAAACCACTGTCGCACATCAAATATGCCCGTGCTCATGGAGTAGATATGATGACTTTTGATAGTGAGGAAGAACTCCAAAAAATTTTGCTCTGTCATCCCAAAGCCAAGTAAGTGAACAACTACTTATATGTTTGCTTCTAGTGCAGATCATTGTTAATGTATTAATTAATACTTTTGAATCACTTTCCAGACTGGTACTCCGCATTGCAGTGGATGACTCCAAATCGCTTCGAAGACTCAATTCAAAGTTTGGAGCCAAACTGGTGTCAGTTGGTAAGCTGCTGGAACACGCTGGAGATCTGGGCTTAGAGGTCATTGGGGTCAGCTTTCATGTAGGCAGCGAGTGTACTGGAAGTTCGGCGTTCAAACAGGCCATTGCAGATGCCCGACGTGTCTTCGACATAGCGGTAAGTCATCGGCATAGCAATAGAACTTTACAAAACTACAACAACATTTACATAGAGGTAAAGCCATCGATCAAGTTTGTTGTGATGATTTGCAATTGTGATGTAAATCATCTCAACAAAGCAGTGGCGGCAAGACTAAATCTGGGTGAAGAAAGCAAAAGAGTATAACTTACCTTCCCTCATCACCAAGACAAGGGAAGGCACTGCTTCAGTGGCGGTGCTCATGGGCCATCAGTGTATTGTGTATTATTGTGAGTGTGGAGCAGGGCATTCCTAAAAAAATGTTAGCATAGCATATTCCTAGGTAGATAAAGATTTTTAAAAGGTAATCAAACCTGCTAACAGAATACATTAAATCTAATCTAATTAAATTTATATCTGTAATGCCAACATTTAATAATGCTCTTTTTTAAGGAATATTTGTTGTGTTGATTGATTGATTGATTGATTGATTGATTGATTGATTGATTGATTGATTGGCACTCTTTATAAAAGGTTCATAAATTGTAACTAATGGTTTTATATGATTAATTTACTATTAATGCTTTTTAGGTCAGTTATTACCTATATGACGATTATAGAGAACATTAAGACTTTTGGGTTGTAAAAAATCTTTCTGGTTGGTGTTTTTTCCTCCTCTTGCATGAAACTAGAGGGTGACACGTGAGTGGATCTTCACTCCTGTTACATCCCACTGCCACAAAAAAACTTCCGTCCTGTACCAATCCTATGACAGAGTCAAAAAAAAGATCCTGTCTCATCCCAATCCCAGAAGAATGAATCCCATCCTGTTCCCGTGTTTATTCATATTATAACTGCATAGTTACATATAAAAACTAGAGATGCACCGATTGCAATTTTCTTGGCCGATTCTGATTTTCTTTCTTTCTAAGAACTATAATTACCCCTGCCAATGCCGAAGACCTAGGAAGGAGGTTGTGTTTTCACCGGCGTTCGTTTGTTGGTTTGTCTGTCTTTCTGTTAGCAGGATTACTCCGATGGACATGAATGACATTTTTTGAAGTGGTGGGGTGTGGCACAATGAACAATCCATTAGATTTTGGTGGCGATCCAGATCATGATCGGAATTTTTTTTAACGATTCCGATCAGCCAGAACATTAAGACGTCTGGGTATATTACATGCACAGTGTAACTGAGGACGCTATCAAGTTTTAAGTTTAAGTAGTGGACGCAAATGCAGAGAAGGATGAAGAGGCAGCAGTCAAAATTTAATGATTTAATTAAGGCAACTTACTAAGGACAAAAAGGCAGCCGGTCCAGCAGGCAGGTTAACATCAGATAATCCAATGGAAGAAACTTGAAATACAAAGAAACACTGGAAGAACTCTCACTCAGAAAGCAACAAGCAACTGTTTTTTCACATTAAACTTGTTGAAATTACAGTTGAGTTCGACCAAAGCAAACTTGGTGATTGTTGGAAAGAGTAATGATGACGGTTTAGGTGAGTTTTATTTTGTTTCTGTCCAGTTTGAATGAAGTGTTTTACGATGCTCCGCTACGTACAGTTAATCTCAACATAAACAAAAATACACGTGGATGATGGTGCAAGTTATTGCACGCCCAATTTTTTCACCTAAATTCTCAAAGTTCTTACGGCTATTGCTCGGACACCAGAGGACCTACAGACCCCAAATGTGGCGCAGCGATAGTTCTTGGGGTCAAGATTAAGCACCTAACATTTGGTGGTTCTAGGTGCTCTGCAAAAAAATTACTCCTTCTTCACACCTCTAAGGGTGTGAAGAAGTCAAGTCTAAGAGCCCTTGATGGGAGGGGTGATTTTGAACCAAGTTTTTTTCTAGAGCTTCTGGGGTGCTGAAACTGAAATATGTTGATCTCCACTCATTCTAGAGCAATCCTGTGGTGGTTGCACATCTCTATGTCTTTTGTACACTCTGGGGGAAGATATCCATTTGAAATTACAAATGAATGGTGGTTGAAAGTTAGGGAAAATCCTTTTATAAAGGATTTGTAATGGACACAGTCATATTTCAGCTAAATAGCTTTAAATGATTTGAAATTTATAGAGGCACCTAAAATTGACCCTCTAATCCAGAATCCTATGTTTCAGGCTTCTATCTCTCCTCCACATCTACTTCCTTTCATGGTCATCGTAGCAATACAGATCTAAGGCCAGTTGATTCAGGAGGTCGCAGAGATCACGTGGTGCGATTTTGGAGTAAAAATTCATGGCAGAATTGAAAATATGTCCTTTATTGGCTAAAGGTCAAGAAAAGTCAACGTGTCCACTTGCCATACATTAACATTAACCGATTGATTGTCAGTGTTTATATAAGTTATATAAGTTTCCAGCCTCACAGTTCCATAGTGCAAAACATGTTAGTAAAAAGGCAGTAAAAACGTTAGTAGTGAAAAGTACAAAGTACAAAAAAATATACCAGATATAAAAATACAAGGAGATGAATATAGTGCAGGGTAACAGCTGTGAAACAGAACTATTATTATCTGTCCTGCAGACTGTCCTCCTTTGCCCCCCCCCACCCCACCTCTGGCAATTGACATGATATATTTCCAAAATCTTAAATGATTCTGACAGTCTGAGAGTAGTAAATAGTAAAGATATTTGTCCAATATGATGCCTGTGGGGAACTATATGAAACTTAAACCACGGAGCAGAAAGTGGGGCCAATTTGCTCTTACAACTGCACTAAGAAGACACTCTATAGATGGAACACTTTAAAGGTCAGCCCACCTTAAGTGTGCCAGAGTTGTTGCTAACCCCCTTCATTTTAATCAGCGGGTGGCTGGCAAGCAAGACACAGGAGTTTGGCGTAGGTCTCCTCATGGGTTTCGAGGAATTGTAGCATTTATTCACTAACAAATAAACTGTACACACACTGAACTGCTACGTTTACACCTATAATGTTAATGCTAACTTCATACTCATCATCTGACTGAGTATGCCAGACAGACACACAGCTGACAACCTTGCAATTAAACTAATTGATGCGGTGGAGACTAAAGTGGCTGCATGTATCCACGACGATACATGCAACATTGTGGCTGCTAACTGTTGTTGCACAGATAGTGTGTATTTTTGGAGCAACAGGCTGTCAGACAAATGGGCTTTCAGTCCAATGGGAGACATTTTTCAGACTATTGTGGGTCCGAAATAATGGGTTGTTGGAACAGAGGGGAATGTCCCCCAGACGGTGAGTCCAAACGTATAAACCCTGTATAAATGGTGTCTTATTAGACTGTGGTACTGATGTGTTTTTCAGAATTCGTTGGGCATCCAGATGAGTCTCTTGGATATTGGTGGAGGGTTCTCCGGGAGAGAGGACTTTCATGTGACATTTGAAGAGGTAATAAAGAAAATATACAGTGTTAGGTAGTGCTTGTTCATTGTTGTGTAGCACCTCAGCATTCTAATGACACAAATGAATATGTCAAATATTTTCTTATAAAGTGTCTTGTTTTCCCTCAAGCACCATTCAAGGAAACCATTGTCCTTTTACTCTTTAGTGGTTGTGTGATCTCTCTAGTATCAAGGTCTCTCTACCTCAAGCAAGCATGACAACATCTAATACAATGCTGGAGACATTTGATCAAACTTTGCCATTTGGTTTTCACCCAGGCTCTCTAATGACATGGCTCGTACTTCATAGAAACACATGCAGAAACCTTACCTTTGTTGCCTGTAATGTCAGTAATACTGGTTACTGTAGGTCACTTTGAATTAAAGTGTCAGCGAAAAGTCCTGAATATTAATAGAGGTGTAATACATATGAAATATGCTATTAACCCATTGTGTTTTTCACTCCTAGTTTTCAGAAGTCATTAATGGAGCACTGGATGAACTCTTCCCGTCTGACAGTGGGGTTCAGATTATTGCAGAACCAGGCCGGTACTTCGTGGAATCAGCCTTCACACTGGCAGCGAACGTCTTTGCCAGAAGAGTAATCTCAGATGATGTGGAAGAACATAGCGGTAACGTATAGATGTCTTCTGAAGCCACATGAATGTTGAGTATCCAGTATTAACACATAGTTATACAATGTGTGTTTATATTTAAATGTATCTTGATTTTAAAAACAAGAGGTATAGGTGACAGCTATCAGATGTGTCTGATGGCGCAACATGTTAATGCACCACTACATCAAGATTCATCTTCAGTAGGCAGCCATGCTCAGCCTCTGAGTGAACACAATCCTGAGTTGCAGGGTTGGAGTTACTCACTTTGTACAGAACCCCAGATACCTGGCTGCATGTGGTGGAAGGGCAGAGGGACGATGGATATAAAACATTATATTTATTATAATTTCCTATTATTTCCAACATTTTTCCAAAAACATTGCATAGTTGCCATTTAAGTAACTTTCATTATTTTGCATGTGTTTTTCCAGACGGTGAGGAAAACCACCCTGGCAGAACAATGATGTACTACATTAATGATGGAGCGTATGGCTCCCTGAGTTGCCTTATCAATTATGCTGCCCACACCAAGGTTGAACCATACCTCTACAGGGTAAATATCAAACCTATCACCACATAAGGAAGTCAATATGGGACGATTCAGCAAAACCCCAGATTAAGTTTTTTATGTCCAATGCCAATAATTTAAAATTCTCGTTTTCCACATTACCTGAGCATGACACCTACTGAATGGTAAAATTCTAAGATTGTGGTTATATAAATAATCTATGGTTGAGGTATGGCTAGGGTTAGACAGCTAATAGGCAACTATACTTACATTTGGGTACTCGCTGATACCGAGTACCGATATGAGTAGATGACACGGCAGGCTCGGGAGTCCCGCATCACTCATGGCCTTTATCATGTTTTTGGCATTGTCCCGGAGCACAACGTGAACAGAACTTTTTGGAGTGCCCCACGTCTGTAGCATATCATCAAGCGCACCTAATATGGCTTGGCCAATGTGCGAACTCCGACTCTGCTTTGCTTGTAGAATGGCTCTCTGCAGAGTAAAATCCTCATCAATCCACAGTTAAATTGATGTGAGAGATTGATTTTAAGATGTTTTATCAAATTGCTTGTGTTAAATGCGGTGCTTTTCACTCCTCCTGATAATTTAGCAGAGCATAGTTTGCAGACTGCTCTGTTTTTTTCTTCATCGCTTACCGTGAAATAACTCCAAACTACTGACATGGTTGCTCCCCCACCTAACATTACTTGCTCAATTGACGAGAGGTTAATGTCACGCTGCCATAAAGTGGTATCGGTGTCGTTGTATCGGAGCTGTTTTGCGAATACGTGTATATGAGCACAGTACAACTAACACACTTTGTTATAGTAAGGTAAAGATCATGGTTATGGTTAATAGAAAGCTAGTTAGACTGCGTCCTCTACAAGTTTACTGGAGGACACTACTTCCTGCATTAGCACTTAACGTTGGCTTGGTCATAAATCTTGAGGTTTGGAATTGTTCCATATGGATGTAATTGCTTGGGATACTGGGCTCTAAAGGAATGACCCAACCTGATATCATCTTCATGCACAGCAACTAGGAATTGTTTGTTTAAAATGAGATGTGGAACAGCATGTTGGAGGCTGCCACTCACCATCTGGCCTGAGAAATGAGTGATGTCAGACATGAGATTTAAAGGATAGATTGTGGGAGAATATGATGTGATGTGGATTTAATGTTTTAATGTTTGTGCTCTACACAGGCTGTTGAGAGCAGCGAGCAGAGATACCGGTCTACTATCTGGGGTCCAACCTGTGACAGCTTTGACAAAGTCACAGACGACTACTGGATTCCTGAGTGTCATGTGGGGGACTGGCTTCTCATTGACAACATGGGCGCATATTCTGTTAGTTTAGCCACCGACTTCAATGGCTTTGAAAGAGCACACATTTACCTTGTTGTGACAGCTGAGACATGGCACGCCTTAAACCTTTCTCACACCTACAATATTATCCAGTAATGATCTGGTAATACTTCTGTAGGACAACAGCTCTATACAAACATGAACAAACATTTAACATCTGTCATCGATTGGTCAGTTTCATAAGAGTATTGTGAATATTCTGGCATGTAAATTAATTTCACTACATCTGCAATCCACCATAGGATACTTTTCTTCCAATCTAAAATTTGTGTTATAGTCCTACAGTTGATAGCATAGGCGTAGATTTGGGTAATCAGGGTCAGGTTGCTGCTGAATTGTCGCTAGCAATATTTTAACGTTATCTAATGATCGTGTCATTTTACCTCCTCATCCTCATCGGTACAAATTTGCCAGGTTTGTGGGTTTTTTTCTGTAAAAAATGAACTACTTTAATGAGAATAAAAGAGCGAAATATGGGGGACTAATATTAATTGAATCAGTCAGTTGATATTACTGTTTATTCAAATTTCAGGCATGTTTGCTGATTTGTGTTTGCTTTGCTCAAATGTGTAATTTTAACATCAACCAACCTGTTATTGTATCTTATTATTGTTGCTTAGCTAATAAGAATGCTCTGTAATCAAAGCAGCATCAGTAACGTGTTGCGTTGATGTTTATTCTGAATCTCAGATGATGTTGCTTTAAACAGAGTAGCACATTACCTACTGGTTATTTTTTATTATTAGTTTCTTGTAACATTTATTTTGAAAACGTATCATACATATCAATTTCGAATATTAAATGTAGTCATACATCATCTGAATGTGTAATGTAAACATTATTTTGATCACTTTGAATTGGAAAAAAAGTACAAAATGATCTCTGTGTGTAAAAATAATAAAATGTATTTGTGTTCCTTCATCATGATTGATGTATTTGCTGCATGTGTGTGTTTGCATGTATGTGCATGCATGCTACCTGACTTACCTGGGCTGAAGCCCTGAGTACCAGGGGGCCTCACAAGACACAAGCTTAAAAAAAAATTAATATTGGGGTTTTCACTGCCATTATATGGCTGGACGAGCCGACGCACGGAATGGCACAGGGAGGGGGGTTGAGAACAACGGTGCTAACGTATGTCCTTCAAAATCAGGGCATAATATTACAGATGAGAGTGAGTCATCTATGTAGTGTGACAACTGAAAGACAAAGTTAGTTATTAGTTATTATTTAAAGCTTCAGTAGGCAGTATATTTTTGGCATCATTCGGTAAAAATTCCACAATAACCTTTCAGCATATTGTAATTCAAGCTATTCTGTGGGATAACTAGACTTCTGCACCTCCTCATGGCTCTGTTTTCAGGCTTTAAAAGCTAAACCATGCACTACAAGATGTTTCTGAAAACATTTGAGGAGATAAATAGGCATTACAGTAACAGAATATTGATTCATATTTGATCAGCGCTACCTAGTTTGACCGTCTGGTCAGAGTTCGCAAGTGATTGGCAGTCGGCTCTCATAGATGGAAGCCGGATGGCAGACTCCAGATCAGCTGTGACTGGTTGATTTCCTCCGGTCTGTGAAATCTTGTAGCTGTCATTAGGAGCACCGGAGGACACCAGAGGACACAGAGGCACATGAGTTTTTTTCAGATTACCTGTCTCATTAACTACTGTCAGGATATAGTGACCGTTTTATAAAAAATGCTTTTTTTTTAATCATATTTGCTCAATTTCTACCCACTGCAGCTTTAATTCTTGAAACTTAAAGGCCCTAACATCTGTTTTGGAAAGCCCGGCCACCAGGCGCTCACCGTCTGGCCTGGGCCTGGCTCCAGACGGGGGCCCCGGGCTTCCTCCGGGCCAGGTAACTCCTCTTCTGCCTTGTTCAGTCATAGGGTTTTTATGAACCATTCTTAGTCTGGCCCCTCGCCTGATACCAATTTGCTATGGGAGACCCTACCAGGAGCACCAGGCTCCAGACAACACAGCCCTCAGGGTCATAGGGACACACAAACCTCTCCACCACATTAAGGTGATGGTTCCCGGAGAGGACAGTTTAAAAAAGTGTATATAAACATACTGTAAATAACAGTGAGTATATTGCACACAATTAATATAATTGCACATTAAGGAGTCTGATGACAAATTAGCAACTGAAACTTTAGTTTTTGGAGCAGGGCCTCCATTTCCTCTCTGTGTGAGGACAGTGCACCTGACCAGCAGCACCAGCCCTTGAAGCGACAAAGGATGCTTCCAGCAAAAGAACAACAGAGGCTAGCTACAGAAGTAAACTGTGACGTGTCAGTGTTTTCCCCTAGACATTTTTCCAGGCCTAAAAAACAACTATATGGACACACAGGATGGCATACTGCCACAGCTGATTTCAGTCGAATGATGCTGCAGGCGGTCTGCAATTTAAATTTTTGCATTCACTTTTTTGTTCTCCTGGTAGATTCCAGGTTTAAGACAGAGCAGTCACAGGAAGCATGACGATTTTTTTGTCATCCAAACGCATAGGACAGAAATTCAGTGTACAAGGCATCCTCACATGTAACAGCAAATATGTGGTTTATTTATTGCAATGCTCCTGTAAACCTTGTTTTCTTAGAGTAACCAATAGGGAGTTAGAGATCAGGAGAAGTAAACATAATGTAAAATACAATTAGGAATAATGATGTTAAAACCTTAATAGTCACATACTGGACTTGGAAATACGCATGTGTTCAGAATCACTTTCATCAGCTTTATTGCAAATTTAAACTGATATACTGTATCTTCTACAGGTATGTGATACCATCCTGATGCATGCCAAGCAGCGGCTCTGCTTCACCTCAGAGCACTTTCACAGAGACTGTCAGTCTTCTCAAGATCCTCATCACCATACCCATGACAACAGCTGAATCTGAGAGGTGCTTCTCCACTTTGAAGAGGATCAAGACCTTCCTGAGAAACAGCTGCTACTGCTCATCAGCGTCTTTCACTGAAACCCACTGTCAGGCGGAAAGAGTTCCTCCAGTGCTCCGTTAATGCCTTCTGAAAGCTAGGAGGGAAAACACAATGGGTTAATAGCATATTTCACAGGTATTACACCTCTATTAATATTCAGGACATTTCTCTGACACTTTAATACAAAGTGACCTACAGTAACCGCTATTACAGGCAACAAAGGTAAGGTTCCTGCATGTGTTTCTATGAAGTACGAGCCATGTGATTAGAAAGCCTGGGTGAAAATCAAATGGCAGTTTGATGAAATGTCTCCAACATTGAATTAAAATGTGTCATGCTTGCTTGAGGTAGAGAAACCTTGATAATAGAGTTATCACACAACCACTTGTAGCCAGTAGCAAGCAATCGCCCTCCAAGCCACCGTAGTTCTGCGCAGACGTAGCACGACCATTTCCTCATTCTTAAAAATGTACTGACAGACAATAAATAAATGGGTAATATGCACACACATTACAACGCCATTTCTGCCTCGCCTCCCTGGTACTGCATCGTGAATCTCCCGGTATAGGTCCCCATATTTGAGGTAAGGTATGTTTTATGCGTTGGTGGCTTCAGGTCAAGCTTAGCGATCTCCTGTTTACTCTGTGCTGAGCCTTTCTGTGTGTCCTGAGGTGGTGCGCAACCCACTGGAAGAAGGTACATGGCAATTTGTATATTGTTGGCTCAAATGTTGTTACGGCATAATAATATTAGTTTTATTCCTTTGTAGATTGTTTGCCATTGCTGTTTTGTTTTCTCTTATTTTGTTTAGGATAATTCGTTTTTGTGATATTGTTTGCTTGGTATAATTTAAAAAATGTTGTCCTCCCAAGAGACTACTTGTACCTGTATTTTTGTGATTCTGTTGACCAATTGTGACCTGCAGTTTTTGGCACTTCCGCGTTGGCTTCATTTCTCAGCACAGGAGGTTCCAATCAGGTTGCAACCAGAAACATTTTTTTTACAACCCAAAAGTTGTATTAACGCTCTCTATAGAGAGCGTTAATACAGGTTTTTAGGTCAGTTTTTACCTATAGGGCTACTAGCCCTATAGGTAAAAACTGACCTAAAAATCATTAATAGTAATGAGTTATATGAAGTCATTAGTTATCAAACCTTTATAAAGAGTGTCTTATTAGAGAGTGGAACCACATTGCCAATCAATCTAAACTCGGAAAAAAAAGTTTGGAAATTTGTGTTTGGTGGATTATTTCTCTGTTGTTACAATGTTAATGGTCATTGTATTTTACATGGTTGGAAAGCCTGTTTATTTACCTTCACAATGATGTCCAACTTGTAAGGATCATGTATTTGTGGGATGAGCAACACAGCTGATTATGTGGGTAGCGCCCAAGTAAAATTTGCCAAAATGCTCTGCCAATGCTAAACAGTGTGTTCTCCTGTTATGCTGATTGTGGCACCGATGGAGTAACAGCTTTTGGTGGGCAGCTTCTGGTGGGGGCAGTGTCATGGTGTGGGGCGGCATCTCCCTCACTGGCAAAACAAGGCTTGTCATCATTGAAGGCCATCTCAATGCAGTGAGATATCGGGATGAGATTCTGCAGCCAGTGGCGATCCCATATCTCCACAATCTGGGACCTAACTTCATCCACCAAGATGACAACGCCCCCCCCACAGAGCCAGGGTTATCACAGACTACCTCCACAATGTGGGAGTAGAGAGAATGGAACGGCCTGCCAAGAGTCCAGACCTCAACCCAATTCAACACTTGTGGGATCAGCTTGGGCGTGCTGTACGTGTTAGAGTGACCAACACAACCACGCTGGCTGACCTGCAACCAATCCTGGTTGAGGAATGGAACGCCATCCCACAGCAACGTGTGACCAGGTTGGTGACCAGCATGAGGA
>CAKAOI010048409.1:0-16609 GCA_916701655.1 Sebastiscus albofasciatus | reverse complement strand
CTAATGGCATTGTATTTTACATCGTTGGAAAGTCTGTTTATTTACCTTCGCAATGATGTCACACTTGTAAAGATCATGCATTTGTGGGATGAGCAGCACAGCTGATTATGTGGGTAACGCCCAAGAAAAATTTACCAAAATGCTCTGCCAATGGTAAACAGTGTATTCTCATAAGGCTACCAGGAAGCCTGCAATGACTTCCCTTCACCGTCAGGCCCGTTTGCGCTGGTGTCGACAACACAGACAATGGAACCTGAACATGTGGGGAATGTCATGTTCTGTGATGAGTCTAGTTTCTGTCTGCCAAAGTTGGATGGCAGGGTCAAAGTATGGAGACGACGCGTAGAACGCTATGCTGATTGTTGAACCGATCGAGTAACAGCTTTTGGTGGTCGGCATCTCCCTCACTGGCAAAACAAGGCTTGTCATCATTGAAGGCCATCTCAATGCAGTGAGATATCGGGATGAGATTCTGCAGCCAGTGGCGATCCCATATCTCCACAATCTGGGACCTAACTTCATCCCCCAAGAAACAACGCTCGCCCCCACAGAGCCAGGGTTATCACAGACTACCTCCACAATGTGGGAGTAGAGAGAATGGAACGGCCTGCCAAGAGTCCAGACCTCAACCCAATAAAACACTTGTGGGATCAGCTTGGGCGTGCTGTACGTGTTAGAGTGACCAACACATCCACGCTGGCTGACCTGCAACCAATCCTGGTTGAGGAATGGAACGCCATCCCACAGCAACGTGTGACCAGGTTGGTGACCAGCATGAGGAGGAGGTGCCAGGCTGTTGTGGCTGCATATGGATCTTCCACCGCTACTGAGGTTCCTGACGGTGTAGTAAATGAATAAAGTGTAAAATTGCCAATATGTCTTGTTTGTTCCTTGTTACTGATAGAGAGTTCAATCATCCAATCCACCAAACAACTCAAAACAAGAGTCAATACCAACAGGAGAGTACACTGTTTTGCATCGGCAGAGAAATATTGGCAAATTTTACTTAATATAATATAATAATAATATAATATAATATACATAATCAGCTGTGCTGCTCATCCTACAAATGCATGATCCTTATAAGTTGGACATCATTGTGAAGGTAAATAAACAGGCTTTCCAACGATGTAAAATACAATGCCACGCGAAAGCACCATAAAATTAGATAGTGTACATTGCATACAAAGTGTAATGCCTTTTATCAGGTCCAACACCTTTCTGAAGATTTTTGCTTCTCTTGTTCACTTAGCCCAGGGGTCTCTAAGCAAAAATCCACAGGGAGCCACATGCGTCTCTTTAGCCCCTCTTCAGTGGCTCCCTGTGGATTTTTAAAAATGGAAATGAATAACTGTGTTTTGTTTACATTTTCATTTTTATTTATCATTGTTGTAGGTCTACGGAATGACGGTACGACGGAGTGTTAGGGCCACATTGAGGGAAAAAAAATAAATCTGAGATTTCGAGAATAAAGTTAGAATATTACGTGAATAAAGTCATAGGTTTACGAGAAAAAAAAGTAGTAATATTATGAAAATAAAGTCATAAGTTTACGAGAAAAAAAGTCGTAGTATTATGAGAATAAAGTCATAATATTATAAAGTAGTCATTTTTATTTTTTTTAAAGTTCTGACTTTATTCTTGTAATATTGCAACTTTTTTTCTCGTAAAGTTATGACTTCATTCTCGTAACATTACGACAACTGGGTTGTCTATTGATTTTGTCAGAGAGTAGCTAAGCCGTGAACCAAGGAATGCTGGAGGCGAGATATCCTGGTATGATTTTAGCTCCAGAGATGGCCATTCTGGGCTGTTGAGCTGAAGATAAAAGTGGTTCCAAAAGGCAAAATTAAAATGAGAGTAATTGGGAGAGAAAAAAATAAATCAATAAATATAAAAAGGTAATAATAATAGTAATAAATACATTTTAAAAAAGTTTAATAAGTAGCAGTAAACATACATTTAATAGCAAAATAACAAAATAGAGATATGCCAACCATTGCTAAACATTGTACTAATGCAACAAAGTGATAAAACACTAAGTATTATTCAGTAAGAATTCTTTATAAAAGAAGCATGTGTACAAAAATTACTAGGGATACCACCGATACCACTTTTTTCAGACCAAGTACAAGTACAAGTACTTACATTTGGGTACTCGCCGATACAGAGTACCGATACGAGTACTTCTCTGTGCCAAAAGACCCTCGTTAACAGCCAGCTGGAGGGTGTGAGCGACACACGGCAGGCTGGGGAGTCCCGCATACGAGGCGGTGTGCCGCGACCGGCTCTAGGTCGGCTTGGAAAGGCTTGGGACGAAGGTGCTTCCCCGGGCCACAGCTTTATAGCGCTCCCCGCCTGGACCTCGCCGCACCGTGGACAAAGGACTCGCTGTGCCCTCTCTCCCCACTGGGGACGGCCCCCTGCTCCCGGTGTGGCTGAGGTGGGATCCCGGCCCAGCGGGTTGAGCGCACCACCGTAAAGTGGTATCGGTGCCGTCGTATTGGAGCCGTTTTGCGAGTACAAGTATGAGTACATGAGCACAGTATCGAATCCGATACCCGATACCCAATACCCGATACTGGTATCGGTGCAACCCTAAAACTTACAAACATAAAGAAATGAGACTACGCATCTGCAATCGTTCAGGTCTCGATGCTCGAGTACCTTAACGTGCGAAAAAGAGGTGGACGGGCACCAGCTAAAATCTTGCCTATAGGGCACCAAGTTGGTCAGGGTCGGTACTGTTTGGCAGCCATGTGCATCATACTAGACCAGAGGGATTCAACTTACTCCGGTTTCTTAGAAACACAAAGATGTTGAGATCTTCCTTGTAAAACCACAAAATTAGATTTGTCATGTTATTATTTGCAGATTTTAGGTGGTGGCAGAATGGAAATATTGCTATTTGCAAGCAGGAGTCTGTTCTCGCAAGTGTGACTTAACATTAGCTTTAACTATGTCAACTAAAATGTGAGGCATGACCCGACACGAGTCAGTTATATATGGAATGTTTACTGAGAGTACTAGTTAACTATGGAAGCTATCGCATGCGAAACAAATATTTGATGGCTGGCATTCTCTGTGAGAATTTGACTTGATACTTAATTGTTTACTTTTGTGCTGTATCAACAGCACTGTTTAAATCAGAATCTGGTTTATTGCAAAGTAGGTTCTCACATACAAGGAATTTACTTTGGCATATTGGTGCATAGACAAGAAGCACAAATATAGGATAGAAGAAAAAAATACAATTTAAAGGTCCCATATCATGCTCATTTTCAGGTTCATACTTGTATTTTGTGTTTCTACTAGAACATGTTTACATGCTGTAATGTTCAAAAAACACATTACTTTCCTTGCACTGTCTGCCTGAATATATCTGTATTTACCCTCTGTCTATAACGCTCCGTTTTAGTACATTTCAACAGTTTGGGTCCATGTTTACTTCCTGTCAGCTGATGACATTCACATACACTGCAACAGGAAATAAACTGGGACACATTTAGAATGTTTACGTTTAAAAACGTGTAATGGTCTAAATATTGTATATTTGTGACATCGCAAATGGACAGAAATCCTGACAGCTTGTTTCAAAAGCGCAATTTCTGAATACGGTCTCTGTGTATTTCTCCGTATATTGAGTGTTTTGATAGTTGAACAGTATTTATATAGCACTTAAACCTTAATATCTCACTTTTTACAATATGGGACCTTTAAAAATCAAGAAATATTTATAGAAAAGAAAGACCTAGGCCGGAATGTGCAAGAATATATTCTAGGGGATGTGCAAAGGTTCACAGTATTAAGAATAAAAAGAATATGCAATGTACAGTGATAATTATCTATAAAGATTTGCTTAATGTAACACGTACAGATGTGAGGGCATTGTAACTTGTACTGCCCACTGTTTTTAGATTTAACATTAGGTTCGTAAAATAAGAATACTATCTGTAGGCTGAACGCAAGGATTCTAAATCAAATGTGGCAGTAAATATGGATGGATATAAAAGATTATCTTGACAAAAATGATAACGGGGAAGTGTCCCACCAAATCTCTGGGATGCATGCTAGGGGGGAGTTAAAGGGTATTGCTCTAATTAAAAAAAAAGGAAAGAAAAATTGGACTGGTGACAAGCAGAATTAAAACAATTAGAGAACACACATAAAAAGACACTGAATCAAGGAATAAAAAGGGGAACCGCACACCTGGAGCTGATTTCATCATCAGGGGGAGAATTAAGGACAGTCAGCGTAGTTCATTTGGGGTGGCACATGCAGTGATTGAGGAGCTCTGTCTCTTTCCCCCTATAGACCTCTAGGATGAACCTCTGTTATATGTTGACATCTAAGGAATGTCTCCTGGATCGTTCGAGGACAGAGCAACCCTAACTATATGTTCTAATAACAGGAAGTTGTGACATAACAAATTAACCTCTTAAGCCCTAGGGTGCCGGAAGGTGTGGTTCTCCTAAACTGCAAATTAACATGTACTTGAATTGATGTGTTTTGCTCTGCTAACATACAGTATGTTCTAATAACAGGAAGTTGTGACATAACAAATTAAAACAAAGCAAGGTAAAATAACCATAAGCTGTTGACCCTCTATTTTTTGGTCACTACATATTGCACAAACCAGAGGTTACAAGGCTAAAACAAATAGTAACGATGAGATTGGACAAAATGACGTTAGTTTTAACAGAAGATATTTGGACCAAAGCCAAATTGAGAAAGCACAAAGAACATATATGGTCATTTTATCATGTCAAAGGCTTTCTCTGCATCCAATGACACAGCTACAGCTAGGCTGCAGAGAGGCTGCAGAGACTGCTGAGAGGATTTAGAGAGGAGCTTGCTTTATAAATAATTATGGTATAATCTTCTCATACTAACGGATGATAAACGCCCCTCAATAAAACAAGTCTGGTCTAGATTCCATGTTAGCAATTAAGATCAAGGTGAGGTTCAGTTTTTTTTCCACAGTGGGTGGAGAAAAGCCACCAGTGAGCTGATAAAACCAGCATGTCATTCTGTCTTTTTTCACTTTGGACGTGTGTGAGTACTTGCTATCAAACTTACTTCCAGTTCTGTTTAATACAGATGCTAATATAATACTTAAACTCATTTGAAAATATTTGAGAATATCAGGTGTTCAGAGGGTGCAGCAGTTTAAACCCAAAAGCATCCTCTCACCAGCCCATGCATTGTTTAAATGCACGGACCAATAGTCTGTGGCTTGGCGCATGCTCTTCAGAGTGCTGTGATTCCAATCACCTTCTGCCCGATCACAAATCTCATCTGTCATCCAACTCAGCTCAGCGTCAGTGCTGAAACTTTTGGACTCTTTTCTCTTTATTTATTGATGGTCTTTCGTGCGTCCATGAAAATGTGAGTATTTGTTATAGGTGTCTATTCTTCAGTATCTGCATCGCTATAATAATTATAAAGTCACATGTATTATGTTATAATGCTCATGCTCGTGTTTCTATAATAGTTTGAATGATAAGTTGTGTGTTTCTGTGTCAACAATCATTAAGTTAGAGCAGCGCAGTGAACGGGCATACGCAGCTGTCATTAAGGGACCGTCGCACAATTCCCCATATCACCCTCTGTGTGCACTATGCTCATTGTACTGCATGAGAGCCCGAGTCTGCTATTTGTTGACGCTCCCTTATAGTTAAGAAGGCTGTGTTCTCCTCCTTTTACTCCTGTTTAAACTGTTTAGCTTGTATTGTATTTCATACAATACTGTTTGTTTATTATTACTACATGTTAGTAATGCCTGCTCATGTTTTCTATTTTATTTTCTGTACTTAGTAACCACTATTCACACAAGGATTTACAAACCATCTTCAATCAATAAATGAGTGGTATCTCAAAGAGAGTGTGTGTGACCTGGACTAATTGATACATCACCATCATCTACATGTTCTTACCGGACAACCTGTGGAGATTGTAAATGACATACATAGAACCATCATCTAAGGGTTCATTCAATCAGCATCACTGAGGTCACAAGTTTGGTATCCATAAACCAACGCCTATTTTACATCAGGGCTGCAAAATATGGAGAACTGTGGTAAGAATAAAAACTTTTCAGGGTGATGTTTAATGTGATGTAATGTGTGAGGCATGTTAATGTTATGGATACATTTTTGTCGACTATTTGAATGGCATAATTTCAGTGGTGAAATGTAAGTACAGAAATATTTACTAAAATACTGTCCAAGCTGCTTGAGCATTTCAATTTTATGCATCTTTACACTTCTACATCTCAGAGGCAAATTTTGCACTTTTTATTTCATAAATATTTACTTTTCAAATTTTTTCATAATTTACCCTACCTCTACAGTGAAAACCATGTATCTAAATTTGGTGATTTTAAAGTTCATTGTTTCCAACAAACTGAAGAATGAAGTGTCCCTTTATGGGTTGAGAAAATCCTCCCACTTCTTCAGTTGATTAACTATTTAAAAACCTCCTTTGGGTCAGCTGGAACAGGCATTGTCACCAAGCTGAAAACAGGCTGCTTATCTGAGCTCAAGAAAAGTTGACTTTGTAGTCATGGTCATGGTTCTCACAGGACATGTGATGATCTTATAGAATATGAAGCATTGCTGTAGATTAAACTGCTTAAAGATCCCATATCGTGCTCATTTTCAGGTTCATACTTGTATTTTGTGTTTCTACTAGAACATGTTTACATGCTGTAATGTCAAAAAAAATATATATTTTCCTCATACTGTCCGCCTGAATATAGCCGTATTCACCCAAGGGCTGTGTGTATTTCTCTGTGTATTTAGCGTTTTGATAGTTTAACAGTATTTGTATAGCACTTAAACCTGCTTTATAATATAAAAGACATGACAATCTCACTTTTTAACAATATGGGACCTTTAACAGTATATGAAGTAGTTCAAATTAGCACAACCTTAAACATCTTCAGCAGTAATATGCAATATACACATGAATACAGCAGCAATATTAATCCAAAACCATCATATATAATAGATAAATACTGACAGGGAGCATTTTACTGCACAATATGAGATTTACTTTTGATACTTTAAGCACATTTTGCTGATAATACATCATTTTACTCAAGTGCATTTTTGAATGTAGGACTTTTACCTGTAGTAAAGTATTTTCATAGTGTGGTATTAGTACTTTTATTCAAGTAAAGGATCTGAATACTTCTTCCACAATTGCATAATATAGACAAATATCCATAAACAAAGACAGACAAAGCTGATTTTTATTGTGATCCAGCAGCCTTATATTAACAAAATTTGTTAATTAATTTCATGCTTTTGTCTTTTACTGCTTGTCATCCCTTACAGCACCAGAAACTACAAATGAATCAGTCGTGCATGTTTTGTCCCCTGAGAACTGTGACATTGACATTTTAGACAATGGAAGGACCGTCAGTGATTTCATAGACGATAAAATAAAAGAGCTTGGTTCAGTGGTGAGTATCAGAGACATCGTGTCACTTAAGTTTTCCTAACTATGAATCTCTGTGTAATTGTGTGAAAGTATTGTGAGACAGTTGAGGTTCTTGAGATGTGCATTTTCAAAATAAAATGTTAACTTTGCTTTATTCTTTCAGGACAAGGAAGAGCCATTCTATGTGGCAAACCTAGATAGTATATATGAAAGACACCTCAGGTGGCTTACTAACTTACCTCGAGTCAAGCCTTTCTATGCAGTGAAGTGCAACAACACAGCAGCAGTTTTGAGGATGATGAGTGCTCTGGACACAGGTTTTGACTGTGCCAGCAAGGTACTGATGAAGCATTTCAAAGATGATCTAGCTCTCTGTTTTCTTTGTTATGGTGAAAGGTTGTTTCTTTCTCAGTTTGCTCATTTCAAACATGTTTTGGTCTAACACAGGGTGAGATCCAGCAGGTCCTGTCCCTCGGAGTAACACCTAACAGAATCATCAACGCACATACAACCAAACCACTGTCGCACATCAAATATGCCCGTGCTCATGGAGTAGATATGATGACTTTTGATAGTGAGGAAGAACTCCAAAAAATTTCTCTCTGTCATCCCAAAGCCAAGTAAGTACTACAACTACTAATATTTTTGCTTCTAGTGCAGATCATTGTTAATGTATTGATTAATACTTTTGAATCACTTTCCAGACTGGTACTCCGCATCACAGTGGATGACTCCAAATCACTCCGAAGACTCAATTCAAAATTTGGAGCCAAACTGGTGTCAGTTGGAAAGCTGCTGGAGCGTGCTGGAGAGCTGGGCCTAAAGGTCATTGGGGTCAGCTTTCATGTAGGCAGCAGGTGTACTAGAAGTTCGGCGTTCAAGCAGGCCATTGCAGATGCCCGGCGTGTCTTTGACATAGCGGTAAGTCATCAGCATAGCAATAGAACTTTACAAAACTACAACAACATTTACATAGAGGTAAAGCCATCGATCAAGTTTGTTGTGATGATTTGTAATTGTGATGTAAATCATCTGCAAAGCAGTGGTGGACAGACTAAATCTGGGTGAAGAAGGCAAAAGAGTATAACATACCTTACCTCATCACCAAGACAAGGGAAGGCACTGCTTCAGCGGAGCTGCTCATGGAGGATCAGATCAGACTGTGGTTGTACTGGACAGCTTGTGCAAATGTGTGCATTTGTGTGGAGAAAATACAATGCCAATTAGCATTGTAACAACAGAGAAATAATCGACCAAACACAAATTTTCAAACTTTTTTTTCTGAGTTTTAGATTGATTGGCAATGTGGTTCCACTCTCTAGTAAGGCACTCTTTATAAAGATTTGATAACTAATGACTTTATATAAATCATTACTATTAATGCTTTTTAGGTCAGTTTTTACCTATAGGGCTATTAAAGAGAGCATTAATACGACTTTTGCGTTGTAAAAAAATATTTCTGGCTGGAACCTGATGGGAACCTCCTGTGCTGAGAAATGAAGCCAACGTGGAAGTGCCAAAAACTGCAGTTCTTCGAATGGACACTGAAGACTGGCTCCAAAAACGAGTCAATCCCCATAGACCTACATGTTAATGCTCAACTTTACAGCAGCGTCGTCGCTGCCGACCATCTTTTTTAATACATATAAAAGCTTCAAAATTCATGAGTGGGGTATTTATTGATTTATTTTTTGTCTCAGAACAAAACGTCAAAATCTCTTAAGCTTGTGTTAACCACAGACCTTACTTCAGGCATCTAACTAAAAACCCATTAAAAAAACCCAGACGAGGGAACCGGAAGAACTGAAATGCTAACTCATTGCTAACTCTTTTTTGTGTTTAGGACTCATTCCTGCAACCAGCGTTAAATGTGTTTTGGAGTTGTTGCTAATTCCGAGGCTAACCCCCTTCACTTTAATCAGCAGGTGGCTGGCAAGCAAGACGCAAGAGCTTGGCTTGGGTCTCCTCACGATTCTTGAGGATTTTTAGCATTTATTCATCGGAGACTAAAATGGCTGCTTGTGTCCACGACAATGCACGCACCGTTGTGGCTCCTAACTCTCCCGGACGGGTGAACTGGGGACTCAGTTGCCTGTTTGTGAATCGGGTTATCATTGCAGCTGGGCGGCATTTCAACCGCAATGCAATAAGGCACTAATCTTGTCACATAATGCATAATCATGTGCTTCTGTTTCTTGCACAGAAAGCGCTTTTTTTTCGGAGCAATGGGTCTTCTGAACAATTGGACAACAGGCTGTCAAACAAATGGGTTTCAGTCCAATGGGACATTTTTCAGGCTAATGGAGTTTCGAAATAATGGGCCATTGGAACAATTGGCAGTCCCCCAGACGGTGAGTCCAAATGTATAAACCCTTTATAAATGGTGCCTTATTAGACTGTGGTACTGATGTGTTTTTCAGAATTCGTTGGGCATCCAGATGAGTCTATTGGATATTGGTGGAGGGTTCTCTGGGATAGAGGACTTTCATGTGACATTTGAAGAGGTAAAATAAATAAAATATGCAGTGTTAGGTAGTGCTTGTTCATTGTTGTGTAGCACCTCAGCATTCTAACAAGTACGTCAGTTATTTACTTATTAAGTGTCCTGTTTCCCCTCAAGGACCATTCAAGGAAACCTATGTCCTTTCACTCTTTAGTTCGAGGCCAGGCCCTGTCAAAGGCCGAATTTAGCCTATAACTTTGGACCGCTATGGCCCTTTAACTTAGCATTAAAGTGAAACCAGCTAAACCCTACAGATTCAATTAACTATAAAATTGGAAGTCAACAAAAAGGTAGAGACAAGGATTTCTTCCAACAGTACGATATTTATTTTAACAAGAAGAAAAACAAGTTTAAACAATTAATGTACAATCTAAAATAGCCAATTAAGATGTTAAAAGAACAATACTTTATTTTAAATACACCACTGATAAAACACTATATTAAAAGAGTACCAAGGTCCTATCACCGCTGAACCTCCACCCTTAGAACGGCTGCTCGCGCCACCGGGTCTGTGATCCTCATAAAAACACAAAGAAAATATGATCAGGTCACAATTGGTCAACAGAATCACAAAAATACAGGTACAAGTAGTCTCTTGGGAGGACAAAAATTTGTTTAATTATACCAAGCAAACAATATCACAAAAACTAATTATCCTAAACAAAATAAGAGAAAACAAAACAAAACAGCAATGGCAAACAATCTACAAAGGAATGAAACTAATATTATTATGCCGCAACAACATTTGAGCCAACAATATACAAATTGCCATGTACCTTCTTCCAGTGGGTTGCGCACCACCTCAGGACACACAGAAAGGCTCAGCACAGAGTAAACAGGAGATCGCTAAGCTTGACCTGAAGCCACCAACGCATAAAACATACCTTACCTCAAATATGGGGACCTATACCGGGAGATTCACGATGCAGTACCAGGGAGGCAAGGCAGAAATGGCGTTGTAATGTGTGTGCATATTACCCATTTATTTATTGTCTGCCAGTACATTTTTAAGAATGAGGAAGTGGTCGTGCTACGTCTGCGCAGAACTACGGTGGCTGGGAGAGCGATTGCTTGCTACTGGCTACAAGTGGTTGTGTGATAACTCTGTTATCAAGGTTTCTCTACCTCAAGCAAGCATGACAAATTTGAATTCAATGTTGGAGACATTTGATCAAACTGACATTTGATTTTCATCCAGGCTCTCTAATCACATGGCTCGTACTTCATAGAAACACATGCAGAAACCTTACCTTTGTTGCCTGTAATGTCAGTAATACTGGTTACTGTAGGTCACTTTGAATTAGTGTGAGTGCAATGTCATGAATATTAATATGTAATACATATGAAATATGCTATTAACCCATTGTGTTTTTCACTCCTAGTTTTCAGAAGTCATTAATGGAGCACTGGATGAACTCTTCCCGTCTGACAGTGGGGTTCAGATTATTGCAGAACCAGGCCGGTACTTCGTGGAAGCAGCCTTCACACTGGCAGCGAACGTCTTTGCCAGAAGAGTAATCTCAGATGATGTGGAAGAACATAGCGGTAACGTATAGATGTCTTCTGAAGCCACATGAATGTTGAGTATCCAGTATTAACACATAGCTATACAATGTGTGTTTGTATTTAAATGTATCTTGATTTTAAAAACAAGAGGTATAGGTGACAGCTATCAGATGTGTTTCATGGCACGACATGGCAATGCACCACTACATCAAGATTCATCTTCAGTAGGCAGCCATGCTCAGCCTCTGAGTGAACACAATCCTGAGTTGCAGGGTTGGAGTTACTCACTTTGTGCAGAACCCCAGATACCTGGCTGCATGTGGTGGAAGGGCAGAGGGACCATAGATAAAAAAGGATAGTTTTTATTATAATTTTCCTATTATATTCAACATCTTTCCAAAAATATTGCATAGTTGCCATTTAAGTAACTTTCATTATTTTGCATGTGTTTTTCCAGACGGTGAGGAAAACCACCCTGGCAGAACAATGATGTACTACATTAATGATGGAGCGTATGGCTCCCTGAGTTGCCTTATCAATCATGCTGCCCACACCAAGGTTGAACCATACCTCTACAGGGTAAATATCAAACCACATAAGGAAGTCAATATGGGACGATTCTGCGAAACACCAGATTAAGTTTCTTTATGTCCAATGCCAACAATTTAAAATTCTCGTTTTCCACAGTACCTGAGCATGGTAACTACTAAATGGTTAAAGTCAAAGGTCATGGTTATATGAATAATCTATGGTTGAGGTATGGTTAGGGTTAGGCAACTAACACACTTTGTTATAGTTAGGGAAAGATTGTAGTTACGGTTAATTGAAAGTTAGACTGTGACCTGTAATGGAAAATTACATTGTATGTAATGATGTCTCTTTATGCAACAGTGGAAAGTTACTGTCTGTGTGCTCTTCGTCTCATGTAGTGGGAAAGTACTGAATGTTGACTTTTACTGGGACACTGTTTGAGTAAAACAACTCCTTATCTGTGCAAAACAACTCCTTTTCTCACAGTCCCTGTTGTAGATTTCTACATAGTCACATTGTAATAATCTCCTGGAGAGCACTCTTCTGCAGACTTTGTGTGACTCTGTATAACCAGTGCCTCTTCTTGCAAGAATAAAATACAACAAAGACATTTCATCTGTTTGGGATCTTTATTTTAACGTTCATTAGGACTCATCTTAGAATATTGACAGAATTTCCATTACAGACCTCCACAAGCTTACTGTCCACCTCAAGAGGACACTACTTCCTGCATTAGCACATAACGTTGGCATTGGACATAAATCTTGAGGTGTTCAATTGTTCCATATGGATGTAATTGCTTGGGATACTGGGCTCTAAAGGAATGACCCAACCTGATATCATCTTCATGCACAGTGGGTGAGAATTGTTTGTTTAAAATGAGATGTGGAACAGCATGTTGGAGGCTGCCACTCACCATCTGGCCTGAGAAATGAGTGATGTCAGACATGAGATTTAAAGGATAGATTGTGGGAGAATATGATGTGATGTGGATTTAATGTTTTAATGTTTGTGCTCTACACAGGCTGTTGAGAGCAGCGAGCAGAGATACCGGTCTACTATCTGGGGTCCAACCTGTGACAGCTTTGACAAAGTAACCGACGACTACTGGATTCCTGAGTGTCATGTGGGGGACTGGCTTCTCATTGACAACATGGGCGCATATTCTGTTAGTATGTCCACCGACTTCAATGGCTTTGAAAGAGCACACATTTACTTTGTTGTGACAGCTGAGACATGGCACGCCTTAAACCTTTCTCACACCTACGATATTATCCAGTAATGATCTGGTAATACTTCTGTAGGACAACAGCTCTATACAAACATGAACAAACTGGCAGTTAACATCTGTCATAGATTGGTCATATAAATTAATTTCACTGCTTCTGCAATCCACCATGGGACACTTTTCTTCCAATTTAAAATTACATTTGTGATAATTCTGTTATATAATCATCCACTGCAGAGTTTCTGCCTGAGAGTATTAGAAAATAGACACAGCCCGTATTCATAAATTGTGCGTTTGAAACAAGCAGATTTCTGTCCATTTGTGATGTCACAAATATACAATATTTAGACCATTACGTGGTTTTAAATGTAAACATTCTAAATGTGTTCCAGTTTGTTTCCTGTTGCAGTGTATGTAAATAACATCAGCTGACAGGAAGTAAACATGGACCCAAACTGCTGCCTAGCAACACAATTCTGTTGAAATGCACTAAAACGGAGCGTTTCAGACAGAGGGTAAATACAGGTATCTTCAGGCAGACAGTATGAGGAAAATAAAGTTTTTTTTTGAACATTACAGCATGTAAACATGTTCTAATAGAAACACAAAATACAAGTATGAACCTGAAAATGAGAACGATATGGGACCTTTAATAAATTAAATGATTATATTTTATTATATGAATGAAAGTTGGGAAACTGTGAGAATGCTACTCTTGCTGGAGAATACTTGTCACTCTGGAGTTGTTAGGACTACAAAAACTCTCCACTCACTATTGTTACAGTGGTGTCACAGAGTGAGTAATGCTTCTTTCACTTCATACTCTAACTTGCCTGCAGAGGGCACACAAACCCAACGACAGCTATAAGCGAGAAATGAAAAGCTGCTACCTGAATGTTTTGAGCACATGTAGCTTTGCTTTGACATGAAATATACTCTTCTTTATTTGTTGTAGCTTAGCAAATCTGTGTTCATTTAATGAATTCAAAGATGAAACTGATATTATGACACTTAACCGTTGAATCTGACTCTATGTCTGGAACAAGGCTGGTGAACATTTGCCATTAGCAGATTTAAACCTTCTCGGAAGAGTGGTCTAAAAAGCTTCTGTGGAAATGATGGTGTTTACATGCCGTTGAGAGTATTGGATGTTGATGCTTCATCTTACAAGTAAGGTGACATCATCAGCCTAATTGATACAACCGAGATATATGCTGGCACGCCTGGTGTTTATTAGCTGTTGTTTTCTGACACCTCAACCTGCTCCTGATGATGATTTTCAAGTAAAACTGAAAGCTTGAAACAGCAAACATGCGTCTGTCATTTTTTGGAGGAACTCTACTTTTACATAACATTGCATCATATGTACACACAATAGAGCGCTCCAGGGATGATGTATTTGTGTAGTCCAACCAGGAAGATAGCATTGCCCTGGGTTCCCTGGACAAAGAGCCAATGGGATTTTTCCATTGGGTTTTGGATTATTGCAGAAAATAAGCTCCGTGACTAACAAATGTTTATGATATTTACACGTTTAGTTCAGCAAGATAATCTCCACAACTGAACACCATTTCTATAATTTTTGAAGAGGGGATGCAGTTGGCAGAGGTAAAAAGCTAAAGTTATACAGTATATTAGCGCTGTTAACGAACTACACCACAGTCGCCTGAGTATACACAATGACGTTTATCTCATTTAGCCACTTGTTAGCAATTTCCTTTTTTAAAACATATAAAAGCTTCAAAATTCACGAGAAGAGTATGTATTGATTTATTTTATGTTGCAGAACAAAATTTTTAAATGTCTAACCCTTTGTGTTAACCACAGACCTCAATTCAGGCATTTAACTAAAAACCCATTCAAACAAGACTCGGTCAAAACCGAGTATATGTCTGGACCATATAGGCCTATGGTCCAATATTTAGACCATTACACGGTTTTAAACGTAAACATTCTAAATGTGTCCTGGTTTATTTCCTGTTGCAGTGTATGTAAATAACATCAGCTGACAGGAAGTAAACATGGACCCAAGCTGTTGCCTAGCAACGCAATTCCTTGCAATTCTGTTGGAATGCACTAAAACGGAGCGTTTCAGACCAAGGGTAATTACAGGTATATTCAGACAGACAGTATGAGGAAAATAAAGGTTGTTTTTTTAATATTACAGCATGTAAACATGTTCTAGTAGAAACACAAAATAAAATTATGAACCTGAAGATGAGCACAATATGGGACCTTTAATTGTAGGCTAATTTTTAAATGTATTCACCTTATTCAGCCTCCCTCGTGTCATGAATCATGTCATCTTTATTTTTGTGTTTACTTTCCCTACATAAAATCCAGTACTTGGTTCTTGACGTGATCACAATGTCTCCGGGTGCGAGTTGTCTTTTGTCCACTAGATGTCCTCCTGCCTGTCCTCACCGCTTTATCATGACAGCTGCTGTGCAGCCAGGGATTCTGTTGTTGTCTGTAGCACACGCACACGCACACATACACACGCGAGCGCGCACGCATAAGCACATTGAGCCAGTTGGCCACGCCCCTCTCGTGAATAATGCATCACCTCCCGTCGACCGGAGGAGACCGGAGGAGACTCGTGCCACCGGAGCCCTTCAAGCGACAGCTCGTGCTCACCGGAGGAGGAGAATAGCGGTCATCATATCAGCGGCCGTGTTAACGATCAGGAGACACTGATAACCGGGAATGAACGGGGGATTGGGAAGAGTGGGAATCCGCCTCACGCACAACGACTCGGTTGATTTTTACCGGGGATTTAACGGAGGAGGACACACCGAGGGCTCCACATTAAACCCACCGGGACCGACCTATTATCTACCGGTCTGACGTGATCCTCATTGCCGGTGATCTGAAGGGAACAAACAGCAGAGGTAGGTCTATTGTATTTCTCACGCATTTATCTGTGTGTGTGTGTGTGAACCAGGCAAGAACAGATAGATGTATTGTAGTAAGATGGTTTGTGATGTGTGTGTGTGTGTGTGTGTGGAGGTTCACATCTCCTACCAGCACAGCCATACTATCAAAGAAACCAACAACTCTAAATATATATAACCTTACAGCTATTGATTTCTTTTGATTTTCTTTATATATATGTATATATATATTTATATGTGTCTGTATGTATACATATATATATATATATATATATGTATATATATATATATATATATGTGCGGGTGTGTATGTGTGTGTATATATATATATATGTATATGTATACATGTATAATATATATGTATATACAGTATATATGTGTGTGTATACGTGTATATATACATATATAAACACACACACACATACTATATATATGTATATATATGTGTGTTTATACATGTATAATATATACTGTGTATATATATATATATATATATATATA